>PVIH01001125.1:96415-246228 GCA_004025045.1 Sigmodon hispidus | reverse complement strand
CACTATGTTGATCCTACCAATCCAGGAACATGGAAGAGCTTTCCTTTTTCTGATATCCTCTTCAAATTCTTTCTACAGTGATTTAAAATTTTTGTCAAATAGGTCTGTTACTTCTTTGGTTATAGTTACTCCAAGGTATTTAATACTATTTGCAGCTATTATGAAGGGTAATGTTTCCCTTATTTCTTTTTCAGCTCTTCTAACTTTAGTGTATAGAAGGGCTACTTATTTCTTTGAGTTAATCTTGTATCCTGCTACATTGCTGAAGGTGTTTATCAGCTGTAGCAGTTCCTTGGAAGAATTTTGTGGGTCACTTATGTATACAATCATATCATCTGCAAATAGAGATAGCTTCACTTCTTCTTTTCCAATTTGTATGCCCTTAATCTCTTTTTGTTCCCTTATTGCTTTAGCTAAAACTTTGGGAACTATATTGAATAGATAAGGGGAGAGAGGACATCTTTGTCTAGTTCCTGATTTTAGTGGGATTGCTTTGAGTTTTTCTCCATTAAGTTTGATACTGGCTATCGGCTTCTTGTAAATTGCCTTAATTATATTTAGGTATTCTCCCTTTATTCCTGATCTCTCCGGGCTTTAATCATAAAGGAGTGTTGGATTTTGTCAAAGGCTTTTTCTGCATCTAAGGATATGATCATGTGGTTTTGTTCCTTTAGTTTGTTTATATGATGGATAACATTTACAGTTTTTTGTATGTTAAACCAGCCCTGCATTTCTGAGATGAAGCCTACTTGGTCATGGTGGATGATATCTTTTATACATTGTTGTATATGGTTTGCTAAAATTTTGTTGAGAATTTTTGCATCAATATTCATGAGGGAAATTGGTCTGAAATTCTCCTTCTTTGTTGTGTCTTTGAGTGGCTTGGGTATTAGGGTGATTGTGGCCTCATAAAAGGAATTTGGCAATATTCCTTCAGTTTCTACTGTGTGAAATAGTTTGAGGAGTAATGGTAGTAATTCTTCTTTGAATGTCTGGTAGAATTCGGCACTGAAACCATCTGGACCAGGGCTTTTATTTTGGGGGAGACTTTTAATGACAGCTTCAATTTCCTTAAGGGTTATAGGCCTGTTTAGGTAATTAATCTGATCTTCATTTAATTTTGGTAGATGGTACCTGTCCAGAAAGCTATCCATTTCTTCTAGGTTTTCCATTTTTGTGGAATATAGATTTTCAATATATGATCTGATAATTCTCCTTATTTCCTGGGGGTCTGTTGCTATGTCCCCCTTTTCATTTCTGATTTTGTTGATTTGAACACTCTCTCTCTGTTTTTTTATTAGTTTGGCTAAGGGCTTATCTATCTTGTTCACTTTCTCAAAGAAGCAACTCTTAGATTCATTGATTCTTTGTATTGTTCTTTTTGTTTCAATTGTATTGATTTCAGCTCTAAGTTTGATTATTTCCTGCCGTCTACTCCTTCTAGGTGAGTTTGCTTCTAATTGTTCTAAGGCTTTCAGCTGCACTGTTAGGTCTCTAGTGTGGGATTTCTCTAGGTTTTCATATAGGCATCTAGCGCTATGAATTTTCCTCTTAAGACTGCTTTCATTGTGTCCCACAAGTTTGGATATGTTGTAGATTCCTTTTTATTAAATTCTAGGAAGACTTTGATTTCTTTCTTAATTTCTTCCTTGACCCAGAGATGGTTCAGCTGAGTGATGTTTAGTTTCCATGAGTTGGTAGGCTTTCTTTGGGTTTTGATGTTGTTGAACTCTAACTTTAGGCCCTGGTCGTCCGATATGTTACAAGGGATTATTTCCATTTTTTTGTATCTGTTGATATTTGCTTTATGACCAATTATGTGGTCAATTTTGGAGAAAGTTCCATAAGGAGCTGAGAAATATGTATATTCCTTTCCCTTTGGGTGGAAGCTTCTGTAGATATCTATTAAATTCATTTGCATTATAACCTCTTTTAGACTCCTTATTTCTCTGTTGAGACTCTGTCTGGTTGATCTATCCAGGGTTGAAAGTGGGGTATTGAAGTCTCCCACTATTAGGGTGTAAGAATTGATGTGGGATTCGAGCTTTATCAGTGTTTCTTTTACATAAGTAGGTGCCCTTATATTAAGGGCATAAATATTCAAGATTGAAATTTCCTCTTGACCAATTTTTCCTGTGACCGTCTTGGTCCCTTTTAATTGCTTTTAGCTTAAAATCTACTTTGTTAGATATTAGGATTGCAACCCCTGCTTGTTTCTTAGGACCGTTTGACTGGAAAATATTTTCCCAACCCTTTACTCTAAGCCTGTGTCTGTCTTTGCGGTTGAGGTGTGTTTCTTGTAGGCAACAGAAAGATGGCTTCTGTTGTTGTATCCATCTTGTTAGTGTGTGACGTTTTATAGGAGAGTTGAGACCATTGATGTTAAGGGAAATTAGTGACCATTGATTCATATTTCCTGCCATTTTTGGTGGCAACTTGTTTGTATTTCCTTTCTCTAGGGTATTCTTCTGTGGACTTATTGATTGTTTGTGATTTCGTGGGTGTATCTGGGGTCCTTAGGTTGTAGTTTTCCCTCTAATACTGTCTGTAGTGCTGGATTGGTAGATAGATATTCTTTCAGTCTGACTTTGTCCTGAAATACCTTGTTTACTCCATCTATGGTGATTGATAATTTTGCAGGGTATAATATTCTAGTTTGGCAGCCATGCTGTTTAAGCATCTGTATAACTTCTGATTTCTAGCTTTCATCGTTTCCATTGAATAGTCAGGCATTATTTTGATGGGTCTGCCTTTATATGTGAGTTGGCCCTTTTCTTTTGCAGCTCTTAAAATTTTTTCTTTGTTCTGTATGTTTAGTGTCTTAATTATAATGTGGCACGCTGACTTTTTTTGGGATCATATCTATTTGGTGTTCTGTAAGCTTCTTGTATCTTTATAGGCATTTCCTTCTTCAGGTTAGGGAAGTTTTCTTCTATGTTTTATTGAAAACATTATCTGTGCCTTTGAGCTGGTATTCTTCTCCTTCTTCTATTCCTATTATTCTCAAATTAGGTCTTTTCATGGTGTCCCAGATTTCCTGAACATTTTGAGTTATGACTTTTTTAGTTTTACTATTTTTTTTTGGCTGATATATCTATTTGAGCTACTGAGTCTTCCACTTCAGAGATTCTATCTTCCATCTCTTGAACTCTGTTTGTTATGCTTGTATCTGTGTTTCCAGCTTTTTTCTTCAGGTTTTCTATTTCCATCTTCGCCTCATTTTGTGCCTTTTTTATTGCTTCTATTTCAGCTTTTATTTCAGCTTTTAGGTTCTGGCATGTTTCTTTCATAGATTTGTTCATCTCTTCCAATTTTTTGTTTGTATTTTCTTCTATTTCTTTAAGGCTATTTTCATATCTTCTTTGAGATCTTCGATGATCATCAAAAAGGAATTTTTGGTGTTGCTTCCTTCTGTTTCCTCTTCATTGCTCAGTTCAGGACTTGCATTTGTAAGATCACTACTCTCTTCTGGAGTTACCATGTTGTTCTTTGTATTATTATGTAAATTTTTGCACTGACGTTTGCCCATGGCTTTAGTGGTTCACGAATAGGTGGCTCCTGATCAGTTGTGGCACTCGGGCTTGTGTGCCTCCTGTGACCTCTGAGGAAAAGGTCTGTTCAATCACTACTTCTGCACTGTGCAGAGGACTGAATTTCAAGTCTTCAGTCTTTCTCTGTTTGACCAATTAGAGGCAGGGTGGTGGCTGTGCCAACTCCCTCAGCAGAAGCTGGGGGGGCCATGATATGCAGAGTTTATCTCCCCCTGCTCCAGGGTGTTCTGGGACAAGCTCTGCAGATAGCACCCGGTCCTGGAACTGGAACCGATGGGAGCTCAAGTCTCCTCTCCCTGGCAGGGATACAGGTGCTGGGGCCTGCTGACCCCTCCTCACCTCTGGGCGGGGTCTGAGTCTGTCCTACAGGGACCCCAGTCCTTATCTGATCGCTTTAGTGTTTCACCATTAGATGGGTCCTGGTCAGTTGTGGCACTCAGGCTTGTGTGCCTCCTGTCACCTCTCTGGGCAGGATCTGAGTCTGTCCTTCAGAGACCTCATAAGTTATCTGTTCGCTCATTTGGAAGTCGAGGTGTGTAGCCATGCAAGTTCCCTCAGCAGCAGCTGTGGGTATGGTGAGAGGCAGACTTTATCTGCCCCTGCTACAGAGTGCACTGGGACTCTGCAGACAGCACCTGGTCCTGGAAGCGGAACTGAAATTGATGGGAGTTCAACTCTCCCTCCCTGGCTGGGATATAGGCGCTTGGGCCTGGTGACCCCCTCCTCACCTCTGGGCAGGGTCTGAGTCTGTCCTTCAGGGACCCCTGTAGTTATCTGTTTGCTCAGTTGGAAGTCGAGGTGGGTAGCCATGCAAATTCCCTCAGCAGCAGCTGTGGGTATGGTGAGAGGCAGACTTTATCTGCCCCTGCTACAGAGTGCACTGGGACTCTGCAGACAGCACCTGGTCCCGGAAGCGGAACTGGAATCGATGGGCAACATAGGACTTTTAAATCAGGGAGTTAATATATGACCCCCAAAACAAACCATTGCTCTTGGTCTCCCACAAAACCCAAAGATAAGGTCTTACTACTTCAGACCCACACACTTTAATTGCAGGATATAGAAGTCAAGCTGAGATTAACATGGAAGCATCCTCTGCTGGCTAGCTTTCATAGTTCTAAAAGGTGCTATGTAGATCACTGGGGAAGAAAGGTACCAGTGGACTGACCTGCAGCAGAGCATAGTACAATAGAGACCTTCCAGGTAACAGACAACTCTCAACTGAATTTGAGGGCTACTCCACAAGAGTGAATTTGTGCCTTGTTGTACCGCATCAAAAGTATTTGGCTTGGAAGGTTAAAGCCCCAGACGACATCCTAAACATGTCAAACCCCCTTCCTAAAAGATTTATCTCTGCTCACATAGATTAGTATGGCTCTCAGCCATTGTCTGAGAAGCTTCTTTTTTTGCATTGGGCAACAGTAGATGCACAGATTCAGAACTGGTCCAAGTATTGAGATTACGTCACTATAGAATGCTCGTCCCTAAAGGAATAGCTATAGCAATCCCTGGAAAGTTCCGGGAACAGTGCAGAAGGAGCAAAGAAGACTGTAGGTGCTGAAGGCTAGGGTGGGTGGGGAAGGGCTGAGAAACGCTTTCTGTCCCCTGGAGGTGCCCAGGAGGCAGCTGTGACCTGCCTGCCCCTGATCAAGCTAGTCAACATTCCAGCATGGATGGGGGAGGGTTCATGAGGTTCCATCCCTAGCTATTGATAATCCATGGCTTCTGCTGGGAAGGAGGATCACTTTTCTTTAGGCATGTGGCTTCTGGGTTTATCAGGCTCAGGTGGATGGCTCCACAACCTTGCATGTGAGTGTAAGCAGCAGTAATTGGATTGGGTGGATTATACCAAAGAAAGCAAGGAGAGGACAGGAAGGTGGGAGGGGGCTTAGTGGAGCGAGGTCCAGGAGGAGTGGGGAGGGTGTGCTGGGGTGGGTATGATCAAGATACATCATTTACATGTATGAAATTGTCTAAGAATGAACAACAACAACAACAAAATACTTAAAAAGAACTAAGATCCCAATTTCTTCATGTGGTTTACATGACCCTTTTCGATGGCAGGACTAGCCTGAGGTTAAGAAGGTGTTAAAGCAAACCTAAACACCAGGGTTTTCTCATCCTGACAACAGCAGGAGTTAGAACACAGCAGTCCTCCACATCTAGGCTTTCGCCCAATGCGGAACCACACCCCGGTGCACGTAGCAACTGATAAGCTTAGGTCTCCAAGGCTACAGGGACAGATTGCTGCTTATCTGACCACTGAAGCATCTTGGGCTGGACTTCCCGTATGACCTTACTGGGTTCATTCTTCTGGTTTTTAATCTTCCCAGATATGCAAATGAGGCACTCTCCATGTTCTTGTGCCAACCAATGACATACCACCACATGAATCTAGTCATTCTTCCTAGGGTATAAATGCCCCTTGCCCCCTCCAAATAAATGAGCTGTCCCCTGACACAGTCTTTTAGTTGTTTTTCACCTGCTGTGCTTGCTGTCAATTCAGGATCCACCTTTGGCCGGGCCAGCACTCTGCCCCATTTTCCTCCTTGGTCTGGCTGGTACTCAATAGTTCGACCTCACCAGTACCTAGCAGGGCTTGAGTCCCGAACTTGACTTTGTTTCTGCTCCATTTCTCCTGTCTTTTTTATTGTATGACATGTTCTGTCTACCTGAGAACTGACTATATATGGTTCTTTGAGCAAATGATGCTACTCCATGTCTCCATGAAGAGTGCCCACTTTGGGCTTTGGATTCCTGGTACCTACTCATCACCTATCTGCTAAAACAGCACTGGGAATATTCTCTCATTTTTCTTTCTATTCCCTTGCTATATCCTTATTTCACATGAACAGAGAGCAGTAAGATGCTAGAGCTGCTGAGCTCATTTCTCAGGAAACAGGAGGGTTATCAAACACCATGGAAGCAGAGTGATGATATAGGAAACAGATGGTTTACCAAGCTGGGTCTTGAGCCCTGAGCCGATGAGTCCAGCCTCCTCACTGGGGGGTCAATAAATAAGTCTTTGTTTAAGGAAGGTCTTATCAGTCAGCTTTCAGCTGCTTTGACAAGGCACATGAAAGACGCAGGGGCACTGTTCAGTTTGGTTCAGAATTTCAAAGACTCCAGTCCATGGGCATTTAGTGCCATTGCTTTGGACCCATGGTAGCAGAGTACATTATGGCAGGAGGACCCAGAAGAGGAACCTCTACCCTATAGTGGCTGCAAAGCAGAAAGGGGTGTGTGTGTCAGAGTCTCAGTGTTTCTTTCCAAGTTATAATGCAATAACTTAACCTCTCTCCTAGGCCCTAGGAGACATCAAAAATCTGAAATACAGCAACCTTCAGTTGCTGGTTTGAGTTTTGCTTCTTCATTAAAAAAGAAAACAAATACTTATTTAGTAAACACATGTGGGTTTAAGTGCACACCACAGCATATATGTGGAGGGCAGAGCTGGAGGTTGATTCCCTATCTGGAGCCTGGGGATCAAGCTCAGCTAATCAGGCTTGCTGTAAATCGATGTGACCCACCACCCTGTTCATTCATTTTTGAGACCGGAGTTCAGCAGAGAGCCTCAAGTGACCTCAGAGCCATCAAACTCATCTCCTATGTCAGTCTCCTAAATGCTGGGATTATTTATGTCCCACCAAGGCTAGCTTTGATTAGGTTTGGTTTTGCTTTTTTACAAAGCATTTTCATCAAAAAAGTTAATGTTTATCACACATTCTTCTAAAACACTTTGCTTTAGGGTTTCAGAACAAAAGATGCTTTCAACATCAACACCAACAGCTCAGACATCTCCTCTATGATTTTTTCCCTTCTTCCCATTGCTGTCCTCCTTACCTCCTTGCATGAATCACCTCTCTTTCCACAGTGTCCAGGGAAGAATTAACTATTTTTAAACTAGATAGTTGAATTTGTGCAAGTACATGTGCCATTGGGTATATTTAGTTAATTGAATTTACTTTTAAGTATAGTTTTAAAATCATTTAAACATTAAATAGAAAGAATGGAGAATGTCCATTTTCCCCTGTATCTCCCCCTCCCCTTCCAGCCATACACAGAACTCGTTTCCTAGCAACATCCTGCACTAGAGTGGCATGTTTGTCCCAAGTGGTAGGTGTTCACTAACTTACGGCTGTCACCCAAAGTCCAGAGCATGCACTGCAATTTACTCTTGGTGGTTTCCTGTCTGAGGATTTTGATCGTATGCAATGACACATATTCATCATTTTATTTTATTAAGTGATTTTTAAAAATGGATTATTTTATTTAAAATCAATTTATGTTATTTTATGTGTATGAGTGTTTTGTCTCTTTGTCTGTATGTACACCATATATATACTTGGTATACTCAGAGGTCAGAAGATGATGTTTGATCCCCTGAAACTGAAGAATGATGTGAGCCATTATGGGGATGCTGGGAACTGAACTGGGATCCTCCGCAAGATTAACAAATGCTCTTAACAGTTGAATCATCTCTTAGCCCCATATACCCACCATTTTTAATATCAGGAGAAATATAGATGCTTGATATATGACTCTAATAAACCTATTGTGAGTTGAGATATTATAAATCAAAAATGTTTAACATACTACTGTACACTCTCACATTACACTGTAGAACACCACTTATTTACCCTGTGACAAAATGGGTAAATTCTGTAGTCTGCTTAGGTTCTATTATTATTATTATTATTATTATTTATTTTTTAGTGATAAATTAGCCAAGAATTGCAGTGTCCCTGTAGGCCAGCTATCATGTGTCAGTTGTGTGGAAAATTTTCTGAGGAAGGCAGGCTTTTTTTGCTCCTGCTACCTACCCTGGCTTACTTGCTTTAAGAGTTTGTGCATGCGCATACAGCTCCCCTGTTTTCATTATCCACCCCATATCCTCTTTTGAACCACATACAAGCTGGAGTCCAGCATTGTAGGAAGCAGGTGTGTACTATGACCATGACCGTGACAGTGACCTTCTTGGTGGCATTTCAGCATTTAGCTTGGGAAAAGTACAACAGGAACTCACAAAGTTAGAACTGTCCTCTTCTCCTGAGTGAACAAAACAAACCGGGACAGAGACCCACGTTCTATGAGCTGCTCTCACGTTCACACGGTCTCATGCTTAGGTAGTGAGATTGCAAAAGGTCAAATCTCCTCCTCAACAGAAACATGTGTGGACCAAAAAAAAAAGATGATAGCACACTGTGATTCACATGCAGCAGAGAGTATCCAGATAATTGTAAGAGGCTGAATTTAGCTGAGTATTATAGAGTTATTAGATATTCTGTATGCTTTTCCCATCTGTTAAAATTTCTATTTGAAAAAAATTAAAGTGAGATGTTTCTGCTATAAGAATAATTAATCAATATTAAGCAAATATTTACTGTATTAATGTGCAGGTGTTTGGTGAACACTTACTGTCTGTCTTGCAGTATGCCAGGCCCGAAATAAAGGCGACATACCCTGACCCAATGAACAAGATCAACCAGTTTAACATTTTTATTCAGTGAAATATTTATTAAATGTCTTTTCAAATTAGAACCCAGTCTCCAGATGTTACTTTAATATTTTAGTAGGCATTTTCTGCTAAAATACAGTCTCAGATTAGCAAAATTCATATCTGATAAGTGATTTTAATACAAAATGAACAACAAATACTTAAAATTCAATGATAGGAAAAATTAAGAACCTAACCTTTTAAAATGAGCGAAAGATTTAAAAGATGATATTTCAAGGCATTTTACAACTGGTGATATACAACTGGCAAATAATCATAGGAAAGGATGCTCCATGTGTCCCTAGAGAATGTCAAATTAGAACAATAAAACACCAAGATGAAGCTCTCAGAATGTCCAGAATCTAGGACATGGCAGCAACAAATGCAGTGAAGTGATGGACAGACAGGACCCCTCCTTCATTGCCAGTGGGAATACAGAATTGTACAGTCAAACCCAGCCTGACAGTGCCACCTGGCAACCATGGTCCTTTGCCAAAATCAACTAAGAGTGAGTGGGAGGTGGCTCAGTCAGTACAGGGCCTGAGTGCAATCTATAGAATCCATGTTAAAGCTGGGCTTCGTAGTACCTGATAAAAGCCAGCCAAGCAGATATTTGAATATTTGGTCCCACTTTGTAGCAATGTCTGAGAGGTGGTACAGTCTGAGGTGGCCTTTGAGAATTCACAAGGCCATCCCACTTTCAGTTCAATCTCTCTGCTTTGTGTTTGTAATTAAGAAGTGATCTTTCAGCTTCCTGCTCCAATAGCCCAGGGGGAAAGGAAATGGTAGTGATGAAAATCTGATAAGATTTTGAAATGTGTGTGTGCTGGGTAGTCTTATTTCAATAGGGCACAGAAACTAAAGGTATCTGAAAGGAAGAGACTTCAGTTAAGGAATTGCCTCCATGAGATCTGGCAGTAGGGCATTTTCTTAATTAGTGATTGATGGGGAGGATCCAGCCCATTGTGGGTGGTGCAATCCTGGGCTGGTGGTCCTGGGTTCTATAAGGAAGTAGGTTAAGTAAGCCATGGGAAGCAAGCCTGTAAGCAGCACTCCTCTGTGGCATCTGCATCAGCTCCTGCCTGCAGGTTCCTGCTCTGTTTGAGTTCCTGCCCTGACTTCCTTTGCTGATGAACAGCAATGTGGAAGTGTAAATCAGATTTCCTTCCCCCCACCCCACTTGCTTTTGGGTCATGGTGTTTCATTTGGGCAGCTCTAACAAAGACGGTGTAGGAACAAGTTAGATCAAGTTCTCAAAAGCTTCAGAATGAAATGAAAGGTTGATAAGAACTCAGATGTTCAGGCCCTCCCCAGTGTCTCAGCCTGTGAGGCTGAACAGTTATGTTCGATACTTGATTTTTCTGGTAGTTATGTTCTATAAAGTCAAAGCCAATCCTAAATTAGCAAACATTGAATATAAAATTGTAGACACAAAGTAGTGCCTGTGATACTTAAGGCAATGTAGGGATCTCAAAATGTAGGGATTTTCTCAGGTGACCCAGACCTAGTTCAGGTGCACTGCTCCGCTCTAACTAACCTTCCCCACCCCCACCCCTGCTATGCATCTGTAGCTCATTATTATTATTATTGTTGTTATTATTTTGGTCTTTCAAGACAGGGTATCTCTGTGTAGCACTGGCTGTCCTGGAACTTGCTCTGTAGTCCAGGCTGGCCTCAAATGTAAAGATAGGGCCACTACTGCCCAGCTCTCCTTATTTTTAGACAAAGCTATACAGAATACAGATTAACCTAGGGGAGAACACCACCGTGCACAGTGCTTGCCCAAGTCTTTTCCTTATTTTACCCATGTTAGTCATTCACTTGTGACAGTAGCCATCTTGCTTTTCGGTGACTGCATCTGTGACTGTAGCAGGAAATGAAAGATGCTAATCAAACAGAAACACTGAAGGGATTGGCTTTAGCGGTACCAAGAGCATCTATTAGGGGTCTAAGAAACTGGCAAAGACATTTTTCCTTGTCTGGACCTTGGACCATTTGCTCACACCCTCAGGGCTGTACTCTCCCAAACACCATCCTGCAGCACCAGCCCTGTGGCTTGGGTGTCTGAGCAGTCAGTCACTGGAAGAGGGATACACAGCTCAGCTCTGTCCTTACCTTATACTGCTCCCACAGCTGATACCATCTGTTGAGAGGCCTTAGATAGGAATCATGGAGTTTGCTTATTTGTTTATTTTGGTACTTAGGATTGAACCTCAGGCCTTGAGCATGTTAGGCAAGAGATATCTCCATAACCCTTAGAGAAGTAATTTATTCTTTCAAGTACATATAAGCAGAGGTATTTAGCAAGAATTATTTATACATATATGGGAAGACACAGGAAAACAGCACAATAAAAATATTCCCCTTTTCCTCTGAAAATCCAGAAAAGTCCAAACGGGTCAAGATTATACAACAGATATTTCTCTAGGTGTTATGCTTTTAGTCAGAAATAACCCTTGTTATTCATGTTTTAATAATTGTTCCTCAGCTGGGAAAGCTCCTTAGGAGGCTGTGGACCCTCTAGGAATTGAGGCCTATCTGGTAGAGACAGGCCACTAGAAATAGATTTTGTAAGGTTTTAATCTGGGCCCTACCTTCTCTGCTTCTATCTGTCTCAATGTGAGGAACCTCATGGTCCTCCCTTCAGAGATGCTCCTCAGGTCTTCGATACTGCATTGAACTAGAACTCTTTGAACATGAGCCAAGATAAACATTTTCTTCCTTGACTTGTTTTCCTCAGCTATCTTGGCCACAGTGATACCAAAGAAACCAGTAAAATTGGGGGACGTGAAGTGATAAGCTTTGTTCTCTTCACTGAGAAAGAAGCATCAGACAATGCCTTGATTAGGGCATCTCTCTCTACTTCCCAGTGTCACTGTTGTGATTATTCAGTGTCAATCACTGTGTGTGGTTTGTCTCTTTAAGCATCAAGTACAGTGTTCTTTTTATTCACTATCATTCTGTCTCCTGATGTGGCAGTGCATAACAGGAATTCTATGATAATGTGACTGAACATAAGATTAAAAGGTAGAGAGGAAAATCAATAAATATTCATGTTCACATATTCATATGGATCTACACTAACTAAACTGATATTCAGTTTATTTTTCCAGTTTGATTTTTTCCCCTAAAGATAAAAATTCAGGGCTTTAAAGATGCCATACAATTATCTGCCAGTCATCAGACATTGTAAATTGCCAACTTAACCTTCATCTCCCTCCTTGCTATCTCTAGCCCATTGTTTAGAGGAGACAACAGGTCTCTTCCTGTCCTTATCATCCTTCTTGAGCACCAGAGGAAGGCAGTCTTGACTACTTAGAAACTCGGGGTGGATTTGCTGTCTTTGCAGTTGGCTTTTAGGGGTCTGCTTGTGACAATTCTGACCAATGAGATGGTAAGATCTGCTTGCCAAAGGATATTGTGGTAAAGGCCTGAGACTCCTAAGGGACCATTTGAAAAGACAGAACTTATAGGTTTGATGTTTCCTAGATGTGTTTGGAATAACTGCAGTCACTGTGTGGCCCAATAATATGACAAGAGAGACTGAAGAAATGAAGTTGCTGAGGGCCAGCCTGATTCAGTGTGTTTATATCCTACAAGCTACCCCACCTTTGGCCTTGTCAGTGTCAAAGTCAAGTTTTCATATTGTTTACAGCATCTACAGTCATTGTTATTTTCAGATAAAGAAGGTAGTGAAAAGTAGCAAACACTGACTTATATTCAGGTCTAGCTCTGAAGTCTGTATGCCTGTCCATCTTCTCCAATTCTTTGAAAGCAAGTGCTAGCAGTTTATAAATCCTGTGACACACAGATAGTGTTCTAAATCAGACAACTATGCTTTATTCAGTGGACTTATCGGCAGCACAGGTAGACTTGCATTAAGCGTTAAATGATGATTAAACATCTAATTTGTATTTTCTTCTTCATCAGTCCACTGTCCATAGGAATCACAGTTCTGTGAGGGAAGTACCCTTGTCTTGTTTTTTCTGTAATTCTGTATTGATGTTTCTTTTTAAGTTAAAATAAAGAAAAGCTCAGTGAATTCAAATAACAAGTGGCAGAATTCTACCTCCTGGAATCAAACCATAAGAACGGTGAGGCCGACTTATGTATGAATGGAGCCAGGAATGGTTAGCAACTGATGTAGAGTCTGGGCTCAGCAGGTCACAGGGCCTTCCCTGCAACTGTATGCCTTTACACCTTTGTGTATTGCTAAGAACTGAACTACTGGCCACTTCCAACAAGTGAGAGAAAAACTTTTCAGTTTCTGCAAAAAAAAAAAAAAATGTCTGTGAGAATAGCCTGGATCAGTTGGACAAAAATTGTATGTCCATGCTTGTGTTTAAAAAGGTACATATTATTTTTTTCCCTAGGGGCAGATAAAGACAAAAGCAATCTTATCTTTCCAGGGATTCTTTTAGTCACTTTCTGAATCCCAGTGAGCACACAGTTGCAAATTGATCACAAATTAGCACACACAGGACACCCTCACCAAGCCCTCTAATGTCAAACCTGTGTATGGACACACTTTGAAAGATGACTGTGATAGCTGAGGGCACCCAACACTCCTGGAATGTCAGGATTTGGTATGCTGGAAAAGAAGACAGTAAGTTCAAGGCAAGTCTGGGACATTACATAATAAGTGTTCTAGAAGGTTTCCTAGGCCCATTTGGGTCGGAGGTTTGGACCTGGCCCGCGTTGGCTTTTGTCCCCTAAAGAAATGAATCGGACACTTATATTAACTTCATACTGTTTGGCCTATGTCTCAAGCACGCTACGAGCTAGCTAGCTCTTTCATCTTAATTCAACCCATTTCTAGTATTCTTCCTGCCACGTGGCCCAGCCCGTGGCTCACCTGGATTCGTTACATGTTTCTTCTTTGGGGGTTGGATGGAGACTGGCTAACTCCACCCTCCTTCTACCTGTCTCTCCTTTGATTCTCCACCCACTTCTACGGTGCTCCACTTAGGCCAAAACAGCTTCTTTATTTACAGCATATAGAGAACATTCCACCACAAATAAGGATATGAATTTCATAAATATATATGTGTGTGTGTACACATTTATGTATTTTGATATATACATTTTCATATATATGTGGAAAGCCTATATCAACCCACCACCAACACCAGGGCTCAGAGAACATTGTGGAAGGAAGGTTAGAATGGACCCTAGTTGGTAGGACTGTTGGGGAAGAATTAGAAGTATGGCTTTGTTGGAGGAGGTATGTCACTGGGCCTGGAATTTGAGATTTTTGAAGCCACATCATTCCCAGTGCTCGCTATCTTTCCTTCATGATTATGTCCCAAGACACAACCTGCTGCCATGCTCTGCACTGTGTGGTCATGGACTCAATCTCTAAAACTACCAACTCCCAAAGAACTCTTAATTTTCTTGGTCATAGTGTCTGATCCCAGCAGTAGAAAAGTAACTAAGACACTGAATGCCCCTCCCCTTTTTCCTTGGCAGTGTCTTATGAAACTCAGGTTGGCTTTGAATTCATTATATTGCTGAGGATGACTTTGAATTTCTGATCCTTCTGCTTCTACTTCCTGAATTCTAGAATTGCAGGCATATACCATCATGCACAGTTTTATGTTATGCTGCTACTGATCTCAGAATTCACGCATGCTAGATAAGCACTCAATCAAATCAGCTACACACCAACTCCCATACTCTGTGTCTTGACACTTGCCAGGTAGCAGAGTTCTTTCCCTCAAAATAAGCTCACACATGAACCTCTTCTTCACAGCCTGTGGCCTCAGCTTTCTTACATTTAGGCCACTTAGTCCCCAACCTATTGTTATAGTCTACTCAGATCTGTTAGTGCTCTACATGGAGAAGAAGGAGGGCATCAATCACTGTGGTCCTTTGATGCCCAAGGGACATGGCCTAACCCTGAGAAAGCCTTATGGTTTCCTTGGCTTTTAGTGTAAGCTAACAAATGACCTTCCATAAAGACATGACTCAAGTTTGGCTACAAAATTGCTTTATCCCAGTGGGATTATAATTATTCAAATAAGGAGAAATGACTAAATGCATACATCTCTCCACATCATGACCCATCATCCATCATTGGTGGGTAATGTAAAGGAGAGTTCTTACAGTGAGCCCCTAGACCAGAAAAAGCAAGGCCCTCTTGTTTCAGATACAGAGTTTGATGAGGGTGAAGATGGTGGAGAGCAGTAACCCAGCTTGTCCAGCATGCTGGACTCACCTTGAAAAAACGCAGATTTTCAGACTATGTCAGGCAGAGATGGACCACCTGTGCCTTCTCATCACATGATTCTAATGAGTGCTCAAATCTGAGAACATAAGCACTGATAGACTCTGCCACGTTCAAATAAAAGCAGACTGTGAGAGTGTCTTGCTACAACTTTAGTTGTGAAATATTCCTGCATATATGTGAGTATGGAAAATAGATTTGTGAAGCTGGTCATGAACATGCTGACAATGGCTTTCACTTGGTAGTAAATGATTCTTTCATTTTGTAAATATTTTATTTATGCTTTCAAATGCTCCTAAAGTGACTCACGACTACCTGTACAATGTTAGGTTAAAATTGACCTTGTCCAGGAGGGAATGTTCAGCAGATGACATGACCTAGTCTACTCCTGAGAGTTTAACCTTCTTTGGGAATCATCCTCTTTTTCCCCATTGCTATCAAGGAAGTCACAGAGCACAGCTTTCCTTGTAAGTAGGAGAAACCCCCTTTTTTTGTTTATTTATGTTTGATGGTCATTCCCCCACACACACTCCCCCATGTATGTGTGTATTTTGAGATAAGGTCTGAGAGTATGTAGCCCTGGATGATCTGGAGCTCCAGATCAAGCTGGCCTTCAAGTCATAGAAATCCACCTGCCTTTGTGTCTGCCTCCTAACTACTAGGATTAAAGGCACACTCTACCACATCTAGCTCCATTTGTTTTTGGTTTGTTTGATTTCCCTTAGCACAGTTAGGCTTTCTAAAAATACTTTGTCAAAACCATCAAGTACTAAGCGATAAACAAGTTCAGAAAACATAAAAGCATAATATTTTGAAGGCAGTTTCAGGTGCCAACCCTCTTTCCCTTCCCATTTCGTAGATGGCTTGGATTGTCTCTGTTTAGCCTATTTTATAGAGCACCACAGGAATATCCCATATTCCTTCTGGAACTACAGCCCCAGCCTCACACAGAGGCTGGTTTCCTCTCATGTTCCTGGTAGAACTGCAGTGTTAAAATGATAAACAGACTCACTCCTGGAGTATGACTACAGGTGGTAGGGAGTTGGAGTCTGCACAGATATATGGGCTTAAGGATCATTCTATACCAGGTGTAATTTACAGTCACACCAGCGTACAGGAAGTGCAAAAATATAACGTTAGAGATGCCTGTAATCCTAGGATTTGGGAAAAGAAGGAAGGAGAATCTTGAGTTTGAAGCCATCTTATATAATGATACCCTATCACAACAACCCTCTCTCCCTCCCTCTTCCCTCCATCCCTTCCCCCCCCATGCCTTTACTTTGAGATAACTCAGCTTCAGAAAAGCATAACTTCTGTTTCTTTCTGGGAAAAACATTAAAGCATGCTAACAAATCTCTTAATTCCACTAATAGCTGCCTCAAAAAAAAATTATTTTTCTTGTTTCTGTGGAAAAAAACAAAACCTTACAAAAGTTACTGAAGACAGGGTTCATTTTGACTCACAGTTTGGGGGTACAGTCCATCGTGGTGGGGAAGGCATGCAGAGGAACATGAGCAGCCGTCCACATTTCATCTACAGCCATCGGACAGAGATTGATAAATGCTGGTGCCCAGTTCATTTTCTCCTTTTTATTTAGTCCCAGATCCTACCACACTTAGGGAGAATCTTCTTCTCAATTAACACAGTCAAAACACTCCCTCACAGACATGCCCAGAGATGTGTCTCCTAGGGGATTCCAGAAACTGTCAAGTTGGAAAATCAATACTAAAATATTACATAGTCCAAATCTAAAACAAAATGAGTTTTAAACATTCTCTGGGTTTCTGCTCTATTTGGGGCACTCTCCTCTTTCTAGATTGTTCTTTCTACTGTATTTCCTTTGCAGTTGTAGGTAAATTCCTGCCAGTAACTGAGAGAAGAGAGTTGTTTTGTCCCTCACGGCCCCTGTTGGCCTTTATCTCCAGGTAGGTGGTTTTGGTTTTGGTTTATTCACACTTGCATGGTGTCCAGGGTGTTCTAAGTGATGGGAGATCTTCATGGCCCTCAGCATTGAGACCCAAGCAGATACCATCATGTCAGAGAGTGCTTTAAAATGCTTCTGGATATATTGTGAGATTTTACACCTGTTATTCCTGCAGGTTATGTAAAAATCTCAGCTGTAAACCCACAAAAGATTCAGAATGAGCAACTAGTATTAAAATGAGAAAGGGTTACATTCCAGAAGTGGCTAAAACATTTTTATTTAAGTAATATTGCTAAGCCAAATACTGAGTGACAAGGGTATAAACATTGTTTAGACTTATTTATTTTATGTGTATGAATGTTTTGCCTGCATGTGTGTCTGAGCACCACATGCATGCTTGGTGCTTGGAGAAGTCAGAAAAGAGCTTTGGATTCCCTGGAACTGGAATTGTAGATAGTTATGGGTCACCATGTAGGTGCTAGATATCACACCCAAGTCCTTTGCAAGAGCAACACATGTTCTTAATGACTCATCCCTCCAGCCTCAGCTTGATGAGGTTTAAGCAATACAACATCTTTGAAGCTCAGTGAGTATCACAGGCTGCTGATTTTTCCTTCTTGCACAAAAGCATTTCCAGCAGGCTTGTCTCCAGTTGATCTTTAGCCAGGTCTCAGCTACTTCTCTTAAGGGAGCTCTATTATCTCTTAGGTATAGGTTGAAGATAATCATTAATTCATTTCCAGTTAGGTATATTTAATCAAAATTGTTTACCATAACTAACAAAAATCCAGTAAAAGGAGGCCACATAACTATGTACTCTGTTGATTATGTTGGTAATAGTTTGTTTCATCTATATCTATATTTGTGTTCCTTCTACTTTTTTTTCTCTCTCCTTCCCCCCTCCCCCCATCCCTGTGTGTGTGGTATTCATGTTCATGTGCATACATACAGCAGCCAGAGGAGAATTTCACATGTCGCATTCTATCATACTATGTTTATTTCCTTGATATAGAGTCTTTCAGTGACCCTGGAGCTGGACTGGCAGTCAGCCTGCCCAGCAAACCTCCTGCCTTTGCCCCTGACAGTGTTGGTGTTACAGGCATATACAGTCAAATATAGCCTTTTATATGGATGTGGAAATTTGATCTCAGGTCCTCATGCTTACGAAGTAAGAAAGAACCTTTTGAGCCATGTGCCCAGGCTGGTACTTTGTTTTACTTGTGTGTATATAATAAAAAAAAATCACATTTGTGTGGGGCAGCATTAAAGTGGTGTGTATGGGTATATCTTCCTAAAAGGTTGGAAAATTTGGGGATGCTTTTGACAAGAGACAAAAGCAAATGTGTAGTGGAAAGCAGGGAACTCCCTGTTCTTCAGCCAAGACTCAGACTGGAGATTAACCAGAGTTGGGAGGCTCCAGGTACAAGCTATGACATTCTCTAGACTAAGCCCTCCATTCCCAGGTCTGTAATAAAGTGACAGCAACAGGCCAGGATGAACAGTTCTGCAGTGCTCTTAGGGTACCTGGAGGGATCAAAGCCATAGGAACGGCACTGGAACACAAAAGCTGATGTGGATACCTCACCTGCTAAAGTTGTACAGATTATCATCTTCTGATCCAACTTCTGAGCAATAAGGACAGAACGCAGATGGGACAGCTTTATTACTGTGTACAGGGTGAAGACTTCCTGAAGTAGGTAAGAAGACTTTCCAAAATGGCTGAGGTCTGTAGCTCAGCTCTGTAACAGGACCACCCAGCTGGGGAAAGGTGGGCATTATCAATGTTAGTGTTACCACAGACAGCACCTTAGCCACCCCATCACACTTTCGGAGACTTTTGAGCCAGTACCATCACTGAGAGAGATACACCATGACTTTCCTTTTCGTGGATGCCTTCTCTCAAAACAGCAAAAGCTGCACTTTACAATTGCACAATGTAAAGATGAATATCATCTAGGCTAGATTGTTTATAACACCTATTAGATAAGGTTCTTTAGAAGAAGAAAGCAGATGACATATATATATATATATATATATATATATATATGGTTTATTAAACTGAGGTACACGACACCATTAGAGAAGTTCAGCCATGGCTGTGTCACACTGGAAAGGCAGAGAGAGAAGCCTATAGCTGCTCTGCTCATAAGCCTGGGCGTCTCAGTAGTCCAATCTGTTGCAGAAGCTCTGGAGGATTCCTGGAGGACTGCTGATCTTCAGCTCATGTCAGAAGCCCGAAGAATCTGTTTCTCTCCTCAGTGAAGAAATAGGCTGTGGCAGCAACAGGATAGAGTTGGCATTGAGAGGGAAGGCCAAGCAAGCAAAACATAAAAATCAACAAAACAAAAACAAAAACAAAAACCCAAAAGCTTTCCTTCTTCCAAGTTCTTTGATCTGGGCAGATACCAGAAGGTTCTTCCACATGTAGGTGGCTCTTTTCACCTCAGTCAGGGCAATCCTCCATACCCAGGCATGTGCACAGGCCAACATAATATACATAATTCTTCACAGACAATTTCTTGCCCATTGACTCTAGGTTATGCTAATTGTGTTAGCAATTAAAGCTAATGATCACATAGTACATTCATTGTTTTTTGCTGATCTTAAAATAAAACTCAATCGCCTTTGTGGGTCTCTGGATGTATCATGAGGCCTGAATATTCTGTTTATAGTGACTTATAGATGGTCACCTCTGCTTTTACTCAACATTTTCTTTCTTTCCTCCTTCCTTATAGCACTTTCTGACTACTTTGCTGAGTTTTATCCAATTTGTTCTTTTCACTAAAATTGGACATTTTAATACAAACTGCTCTTCTGGAATCATCTGCAATTTCAATTTTAAAAAAATGATAATCTTAGCACAGTCACAAGCTATCCAATTATTGTTGCTCCAAGTGATTTTTTATAAAATTTGGAGGCTATAGTTTTCCGTAAGAAGGTGACCATCAACTCCAGCACTTGTAGTTTTCCCTGAGTCCTGAGTTCATGCTGTGAGCCTAGGAGTGCATTGTAGGCTCTATGTTCAGAAAACACAATTTACCTTCCTGCGCATCCCAAGTGCCCCTGCTGGAGTGTGTGTAGGGTTACCAGAAAGAGGAGCAATGTCAGCAAGTCCCCAATTCTCAGCCAGCTGACTGTTTGCTTTATGGCTTTAGAAGAAAACCAAAAGTAAAAGAACAGTCTCTAAAAACTTATGACATATTGATTCTAAAAAATGATGCAGTTCCTTATGACATCTTCATGCATGTGGATCTTGTACTTTGCATATATCCACTTACCATCTTCTCTAATCCTACCTTCTTCTCTCATTTTTCTCTTTCCAAATCACCCCGTCTATTTATATATACATGGACACATACACATGTATTTAAATTAGATTTCATTCATTAAAGAAAATATCAGATTTGTCTTACAAATTTTGTGTATTTCACTTAGCATGATGATCCATTTGTTTTCATACAAATAACATAATTTAATTTTTTTGTTGAGTAAAATTCAATTATGTACACATGCCACATTTTCTTTGTTCATTTATCAGTTGATGGGTACTGGTTTATTCCAGAATTTGGCTATAGAAAGGAGAGGCATATTAAATACAGCTCTGCAATTATTTCTGCTGTGTGCTAACAGATTTTCACAATGCATACCTAAGCATGGAATAGTTTCATTATATGGTAGGTCTATTCTTAGGGGTTTTTTTTGTTTGTTCATTTTTAAGGAACCTCAATGCTGATTTCCATAGTTGTATATTAATTTATAATCTCACCAATGGTGTATACCTCTGCCCCTTCTCACCAGTCTTCACTGGCATTCTTAGTTATTGTTGTTAATGACTGTCATTTGCCTATCCTGATTTTAATTTGCATTTCTCTGATGGCAAAGAATGTTGAACTTTAAAAAAATGTATCTATCAGTAATCTATATACATAGAAGATTATTCGTGTGTGTGTGTGTGTGTGTGTGTGTGTGTGTGTGTGTGTGTGTGTTTTGAGCCAAGGTCTCTCTGTGTAGTCCTGGCTATCCTGGAACTCAATCTGTAGACCAGGCTAGCCTTAAACTCACAGAGATCCACCTGCCTCCACCTCCCAAAGACTGGAATTAAAGGCATGTGCCATCACTGCCCAGCTAGAGGAATATTTTTATAATCTGCTGGGGATCTCAAACATGAATCTGTCAAAAATAAGAAAGCGATATACAGAATGCAATGTGGAGAGTTTGATGTGAAAATATGGACTTTCCCACAAACCTTGAAAATTGCTAACATCCTTTTCCTAGAGTAAAAACATTGTGAAGAATAGATGGGCAGTCCATTCTACCAATCCAAAGGGATTGTCACTTGCTCCTAATCTGGAGGTTTTACATGCTATTATTTTACGTGCCTTATCCTCATTCATCTGAAATGGTTTATTATTAAATGTAAAAAAACACTCCCAGATTGGGGAGATGACAGAGAGGGTAAGGGGTGTGGTGAATGAGAAGTGTCTCCCATCAGCTCATGAATCTGAATACTTAGTCTCCAAGTGGCATTGTTTGGGAAGGTTGTGAAATCTTTAGGACTTGGAGCTTTCTGGTAGAAGTAGATGGCCTTTGAGACTTCAAAGCCTGTCCCTACCACCTGTTCCCTCTGCTTCTTGTGTGGATAAAAATGTGTTCAGTCAGCTTCCTGCTCCTGGCACCAGGCTTACTGATGCTGTCATTTCTTCCCCACCATGACAGATTATATCCCTTCTGTGTATGTGTGTGTTTGTGTGTAATATATATATGTGTATATATATATATATTTCTCAAATTTTGTCAGAGTATTTTATTTTAGAAATAGAAAATTAGCTGCACTTAAAAAAAAAAAAAAGGATTTGCCACAAGAGCCTGGTGAGCTGAGGTTCAGCGTTGCCAGAATCAATGACAGAAGGAGAGATTGGCCCTGTCAGGCTACCCTCTGATTCCCACCCTTATGCTCTGGGACTCACACATAAACATCATGCCTGCGATAATGATGATAATACTGATAATAAATCAAAACTTAAATGAACTAGACCCCTTTTCAGGGCTTCCCATGGGCCTCTGCTGTATAGCTCTTGTCTAGCAAGCCTGGGGCCCTACATTCTGTGGGGTCTCCTCTTTCCTCTCAGTCCATTGGCGCCAAGTCCATAAGAACAAAGATGTAGAAGTGGTGACAGAGAGCTCTGTAAGGCCTATGAACACGGCAGATAGAGCCTTCCAGGAGACCGCTTCAGTGAGACAGCACAACTTTATTCCAGAGTGAGGGGAACTGTAAGGGATGGGCACAGAGGCTGAGGCATCACCTAACTTGCATTAAACTGCATGATCCTACCAAAAGGCTCTTATTACAAGTCTAATTACCATATGGGCAGCAGGGAGAAAGCTTCTGCAGGGTCAAGGGTCACACTAGAGATAAGTCAGGCTTCTGGGCCTACAGCCATTCTCCAGATAAGATCAGGTAGAGAGCAGGCAGCCCTTCACAGAGGAGGGTGGGGGATAAGGGAATCCTTCATTCTCAGGGAAACCTAGGCCAAGATGGACTGCAGCCCAGCAGGGCCCCCAACAGCATTCCATCCCCAATACTACAGGCAAAAAACAAAACAACCAACCAATCAAAAGTAAAACAACTGAGAAAGACAGTTTTCAGTTTTATCAGAAGTGAATGAAGTCACTTCTTCCTTCTGCACTTTAAGGGACACAGATGAACGCACAGGAGGATGGAGTAACTTCAGTCAGAAGCAAGGTGCTGTGAGAGTGAGTCTCAGACACGCCACTTACAAAGTGTGGTCTTTGAATGGGGCTGTCTTTGGATTTTGGTTTCCTTCCTCATAAAATGGGGTCAGAGGGGGAGATATATCCTGGTGCTTTAATGAACACAGGCATGATAAACTGTCAGCTACCGTGCATCACGGCTAGTTCACAACAAACACCTGCTACACTGTCACAGTGTGGGCCCTGGGGAAGATGATGGGGGTGGGGGACTGCTTACGGCAGGCTCTCCTGAGGCCTGTTATCTGACTGAGGAAACAGCATAGGCTCATAGAAACCAAGTGCACACTCAGAGCTGAGGTTCTGGAGATGAGAGAAGGCCAGGAAACCATCAAACAAAACCATGTGAAAATGTAGACAACAGCAAATATGAGCTTGAAATAAAGAACATTCCATCTCCATAATAGAGAGCATCTCCTGTTCTTGGGGTGGGGGCAAAAACCAAAACCAACCAAACAAAAAACTTGGAAAGTCTCAAGGCAAACAATCAACCAGCCCCCTGGTTGTTTTAATGGGGCTTGTCCCTCAGCTCCAAAGCAGAAACAGGTCAAGCTCAGGCATACATGTGATAATATTGTGACCAGGGACCATATGCAGGACAGTGGTCCTGTAAGATGGTAATGAATCTGAAAAACCACCTGTGATCTAGTGATGTCCCAAGAGAATGCAGTGCCCTGCATGTATCTCCTGTTTGTGATATATAAAGAGACCTACAATGTGCAAATCTCAGGGGAGTGCAGCATCCATGGTGATTTATAGCATAACAATGGGGCTAAGCTATTATGTAATTACTTTTTATCAGTACCTTTTCTCTTTGAGTATATTCATTCTATTTATAAAAAGGAAAGCTTGCTGTTAAGAAATGTGCAGTGTGCTGGTACACTTCAGGTTTCTGCTGCTTAATTGAAGTCTCTGGCTAAAGATCACACAGGAAATGGCCTAACACCTTTCTCAGAATATATTGCTGTTGTTCAGACACAAATATGAGAGGGACGTTTACAGCCCCATACTTCTTCTTCCCAGAGGAGCAGCTCTTGCTTCCTTTGTCCACAAGAGCTCGGGGACAAACAAGAGGTACAGCCATGGTGGCCACCTGCTCCACTTTGCCTGAACCAAGGGTTTGGCTGTGCCAAGCAAGAAAGGTAGACACTGACAGGCAGCTCACTGGCAAGTGGAGAGGGCCCCTGCAGATCAGTGACCATCATCACATTGACACCATCAGAAATGAAGACATTTTCCCTGGTCCCTTTTATTGGTTGTGTGAGCCATGAGCCAAAGGTTAGGAAAGCAATCCAGTATATCCTGAGAACCAAAACATTTGCAGATAAGAATGGAATTCCATCACTAGTCTTGTTCCTTGGCCCTTCCTTTCCTGTGCCAAGCTCTCCAATCACCAAGGCATTCACAGATTTAATTTTTATCAACTTATAATTCACAATTCTGACATAGGAATGTATTCTCAATACCAGGAAGGGAAAACACTCCATCCACAAAGCTTGGAACAGAAATGTTGCCTTAAAACAGCTTACAAATCAACACGTAGGTAATTTTATAAATGTGATTAACTCTGAAAATCCAGAAAGAGATGTATGACATTCTGTCCAGATTCCCTAAAATACAAACATGTTCTGAGTGATCTGTCTTACCAAGACAGTTTCCCAGAAGAACTCAGTCTCAGATCTCTTTCTAATTTGGATGGAAGTTTCTGGAACAAAAGCTTCTCTTTTTTTGGATGTTTCCTTTGCTGAAAAGTCCAAGAGCTCACCCAAGCACACCCACTGACCAGGGCAAATGAGAGCCCTCCTCCTGTCACCTGCTTTGTTCCATACCTGGTTATCACTTGAACCAGTTGCTGTGTTCTTAGTTTTGGCTGGGGCTGAAGTTATTCACTGAGTGGATATAAAAGGCATGATTGCTCCAAACCATAATAAAGAGCATTTAGAGAGGTAGGGGTAAACTCAACACAAAGCAACCAGTTCTAGGATGTGTTTTGTAGCTTGAAATATTTCCCCCTTTTTCCTTCCAGAATAATTTCTATGCCAGAAAACTTCTGGAAACTCCACACAAATATTTTTTTCAAACTTGAAATCTTCTTACAATTCAGTATAATCTGGGGAACCCCTCGTTTTAATGAAAACTGATGTTAACTGTTTGCTGGATTTCACAGTCAATCTAAGTCATTCATCATTTTATATATGACCCAAACTGTGTGAAAATGTGCAAATGAAATAGAGATGAAAGTGGGGTCTGGAAGGCAAAGTGCCCAGGCACAATTCCATCAGGGTAAGGACTTGTAGTTCTGGTGGGAAAAGGTCATCCCTGCTGTGGAAGGAGACACAGGTTGTGTGCAGATTGTGTAGAGAAGATGTAAAGCTGCCCATTGCAGTAGAAATCCCACGTGTGCTCTGTCCAGTTCTCTGAGGGGAGTCAGAGGGCATCCCTAACATCTTCAGACAAAGCTCATAACTGACCTCTGGACTGCACAGATCAGCACAGAGAGTGTCCCCAAATAATGTGGCATTCCCTGGTCTCTTCTGCTCAGCTGTTTCTTCCAAGTGCTCACTCTGCTGGGGAGGCAGTCTCTCTGTGATGGCAGGAAGCTTATGGTTTCTGAATTTCAGTTAAAGTAACCATTCCTTAAATACTTCTTAAGGGCCAGCGAGATGGCTGGGTAAAGGCACTTGCCACCAAGCTTGCTGATCTTTAGCCATTGATCCTGCAGTGGAAGGAGAGATCCCTGAAAGCTGGGTACTTGTCTTTTCAGCTCCACAGGCATACTGGCACATGAGCTTGTGTTCTCCCTCCCTCCCTCCCTCTCTCCCTCCCTCCTCTCTCTCTCTCTCTCTCTCTCTCTCTCTCTCTCTCTCTCTCTCTCTCACATACACACACATACACACACTAAGTAAGTAAATGTATTTCCCCTCTTTTTGTCCCTCACTTTCTCATTCACATACACACTCACAATAAAGAAACAAATGGAAAAGCAGCAAAATGCCACTAAAGCCCACAGACAGGGACTCTAGCTCCAGGGTGCCTGACTCGCATGTCATTAAGGCCTAAATTCAACTCCCATGGCTAAACAAAGAAAAAAAAAAAGTTCTAATTTAGTTTCTCACAGGGGTGCTCTAAGGATCTTTTTGAGTGATTTCTTTCTATGATGCCTTGTTCTCGTTTTGTA
Source organism: Sigmodon hispidus (assembly GCA_004025045.1). Lineage (NCBI taxonomy): Eukaryota > Metazoa > Chordata > Mammalia > Rodentia > Cricetidae > Sigmodon > Sigmodon hispidus. The sequence continues at coordinate 220,083 of PVIH01001125.1, read as the reverse complement.
TGACATCCATTGCTTGAACCAATATTCTATTTGGTTTTAGGTAAGCAGCAGCTAGAAATGGCAACAATAGTGCTATGAGTTTCCCCGAGGAGGAGCCCTTTGAGAAGGATCCATTCAGAACTCACTGACCTGACAGGCGCTGCTTTCTGTGGAACAGAGTGTGCTTTCTTCTTACAGGTCTCAAAGAGACTAAGAGACTCTCAGTGATGGGCTGTCAGCACCATCAGCAACACTACCGAAGAATTGCACCAGGTTTTAACTCTGTGTGTGTGTGTGTGTGTGTGTGTGTGTGTGTGTGTAAGAGAGAGAGAGAGAGAGACAGAGACAGAGACAGATAGACAGACAGACCCCCACACACAGAATACTCAAGAGAGAGATTTCACTCCACATACAGCAGTCATATACTCTGTATCAAGGCTTCTTAAACCTTTTCTACTTGTGACCACTTTTCACCTGGAAAATTTTTAGTAATCAGGTATACAGGAAATATAGATATAAATATAGATAGCTATCAAAATCAAACATTTACTGGTAATAAGAGAGAAATTTATTTTAAAACAATTCCTTGGCATACATATGCAATTACTATTTATTAAAGATGAAAGAAAAACTACATGCTAATGATATGACCTCACATATTTATTTCTGCATAAAGCTTAAATCTTGGCTGACTATCTGATGCTGTGGGAGGTAAAGCATTTTCAGTACTTTTCAGAGTTGACTGATATTTGATTTTTCAAACATCAATACTGTGAGTCCTACATAAATATATAACAAAAATGGTAGATGCTTGTATAGGGCCATTTCAGAAATTTTTATTAAAAAGGCTATCCAAACTCTGAACCGAAATTTATTTAACATTTAACTCAAATAGAAATTTTTAAAATCAGATCATCTAGCCAATTCGACCCAGAGATATAGGAGTTTGATATATGGAAAGGAGGGGGCTATTAAAAGTCTTCATTTTCTGTAATTAAACAAATATTTCTATAAGCACAGAACTTGTATGTAGAGTGAAAATGCTGCAGTTCATGACACACAGTAGCCTGGAGGCGGAGCTGGGTACTTCAGGCAGTCTGTTGGTCCTGTAAGGCAGGATGACAGGCACAGTACAGTGTAGTGTTGTGTGTCCAGAACTAAGGCTGCAGCGACATCACGGGAGCCTTGTGCGCAACCCCTGCCTGAAACACCCCAGATTTACTATGCATTTTTCTCTGAGCTTTTCTCCAGTCATTGTACATTCTGAAAACTTCCATTGTTGCCAAATCTGTTTATTATCTTAACACTCCATCACTAAACAATCACGTTTCCTTCCAGAAAGCCACTGTAACACAAAATCGCAAATTCAGATTTCTGATCATTTTACAACCACAGAATTGGACTGAGTAGGAATTTTCAAAATCCTAATGGAAAACAGATGGGTTCACAAAACTGTTCATCACATACTAGGCTAAGTAAAAATTAGCTATCATCTGTGACTGAGTGAACTCAGATTAGAATCATGACTTTTTCCTTGAAGTTGCATTGGTTCTTAGATATCCTATTTTTGGATGTCAGGAAGCCTTTCCCCCTTTTTCATATGATGTCTGTGTCTTGCAGCAATTTAATCAAATCTGGAACATGTGGCTTTTCTTGCTGCTCCATCATTGCGGAGTTTGGAATCCTACTAAACACCCCTGTTGATCTCCTGGGTGTTTGCTGAGTGAAGCTCTGCCCTCTTGGCTGTAGGATGCAATTCATCAAGTTCTTGAGTTTGTAAATGTCTAATCTGATACTTTTTTGTTTTCAGATAGTTTTGTTTTAGATTTTAAAGCTACATCTATTTGTTTGTTTGTTTAATATGATTGCCTGGGCACATGTGTGCCGTGGCCTTCCTGTAGAAGTCAGAGGACTTTGGGGAGTTGGTTTTTTCTTCCTAACATGTGCATCCCAGGGACTGAACTCAGGTCATCAGGCTTGACAGCAGATGTCTTTACCTACTCTAACATCTTTAAGGACAAAGTTACATTTTTTTTCCCCTCAGAATTTTAAAAATTAAATCTTCAGAATATAAAATGACAGGTTCCAACATGGTGTTTTAATGCACTGTCAGGAAGTTTTGTTGTTGTTAAACAACTATTTTGGGGGCTAGTGGAATGCCTCAGCGGACAAAGGTGCTTTCAATAATAACCTGGCAAACTGAGTTCAATCTCTAGAACCCACAGAAAGGTGAAAGCAGAGATCCACTTCCAAAAAGTTGTCCTCTGACATCCATCCTGTGCAGTGATACTGGAGAGCATGCAAACATATCACACACACACACACACACACACACACACACACACACACACACACGCACGCACGCACGCACGCACGCACGCACGCACGCACGCACAATTTTATACCCTGCATTTGGGCAACACTCAGAACCCCAGGTAACCCCCCAACTTTGTGTGCCGGAGGATCACCAACACTTTCCCAGAACCCACCCAGCCTAACAGCTCCTCCACTCTTCACCCTATCCCTCCCATATACCTCCCATGCAAGTCCCAATCCCACCAGAGGCCACACCAGCACCCACATCCCCAGAGGCCACACCGGCACACAGAACATTAGAGAAACCTGACTAGAGCAGAAATTACTCCCCAGCTGCCAGAACCCTGGCCCTAACTCAAGTGGAAACCCCTTGCTTGACTGAAGGCCACCCCAGTTATCAGAAGTCCAACCTCCAATTTGGGTGGAGACCCTTTACTAAAGCACAGGCCCCTATGGCAAAAAAGACTGGAGATGAAACAGAAATCAAGGAACAAAACTCCTGCCCAACACAAGCAAACTGAGAAATTGGCACCTAGACTTATAATCACTCTACAAACCCACATGCCTAGATGCCAGTGTGAGAACACAATCAACAGCAGCCAGGGCAACATGTCACCACCAGAGCTCACTCATCCTACTAGAGCAAGCATCAATATTCCAACATAGCTGAAGCACAGAAAATGACCTTAGAACCATCTTTATAAAGATGACAGAGGGCTGGTGAGATGGCTCAGTGGTTAAGAACACTGACTGCTCTTCAAGAGGTACAGTACCCATACGGCAGCACAACTGTATGTAATTTTAGTTCCAGGGAACCAAACACCATGACAAAACACCAATGCACATAAAAAATAAATAAAAATATTTTTTTAAAAAAGATAAGAGTTTCTCAAAGAGGAAATGAATATAATCCCTTAAAGAAATTGAGGCAAGTACAAACAGAAAATTGGAGTAAATTAATAAATCTTTTAAAGAAATCCAAGAAAAACAAACAAACAATTGAAGGAAACCAATAAAACTGTTCAAGACATGAACTTGGAAGCAATAAAGAAACACAAACTGAGGGAATTCTGAAAATGAAAAATCTAAATGAGCAAACAGGAGCCACAGAGGCAAGCATCACCAACAAAATATAAGAGATGGGAGAATCTCAGGTGTTGGAGATATGATAGAATAGATGCATTTATCAAAGAAAATATTAAATCTAAAAAAAAATCACTGACACAAACATGCAGAAAATATGGGACACCATGAAAAGACAAAACTTATGGATAATAGAAATAGAAAGGAGAAGAATTCAAGCTCAAAGGCCCAGAAAATATGTTTAACAAGATTATAGAAAAATTTTCTAACCTAAAAAAGGACATGTTTATAAAGATACAAGAAGCATACAGAATATCTAATAGATTATATTAGAAAAGACAGTCCCCCTCACCACATATTAATCAAAACACTAAACACACAGAACAAAGAAAGAATATTAAAAGCTGCAAAGGTCAAGTAACATATAGAGGCAGACCTATTGAATTACACAGAACTTGTCAATGAAGACTCTAAAAGCTAAAAGGGCATGGTCAGATGCCCTGCAGATTCTAAGAGAACACAGATGTCAGCCCAGATTAGTATACCCAGCAAAACTTTCAATCACCAGAGATGGAAAAAACAAGATATTCCATTGTAAAGTCAAATTTAAACACCTATCCACAGATCCAGCCCTACAGAACATACTAGAAGGAAAACAACCCAAGGAGGTTAAATACATTCATAAAGATAGAGGCAATAAATAATCTCACACCAGCAAAACCCTAAGAAGAAAAACACACACACAAGCACTACCACTACCACCAACATAATAACAGGAAATAACAATCATTTGTCATTTGTTTCTCTAAATATCAATGAACTAAATTCCTCAATAAAAAGACACAGACTAAGGGAGAGGATTGAAAACAGAATTTCTCCTGCTGCATACAAGAAATATACCTCAACATCAAAGACAGGCATTTTTTCAGAGTAAAAGATTGAACAAAATTTTTCAAGCAAATGGACCTAAGAAACAAGATGATGTAGCCATTCTAATTTCTAACAAAATAAACTTCAAACCAAAGTTAATCAAAAGAGATGAAGAAGGACACTTAATACTCATCAAAGGAAAAAATCAACCAAGATTATTTCTCATTTCTTAATATCTATGCTCCAAACATAAGAGCATCAATGTTAAAGAAACATTACTAAAGCTTAAATCACATATCAAACCTCATACGTTGATAACAGGAGAATTTATTACCCCATTCTCACCATTGGATGGGTCAACCAGACAAAAACTGAACAGAGAAATACTGGAGTAACTTTTGTTATGAATCAAATAAACCTAACAGATATCTACAGAACATTTCACCCAAACACAAAAGGCTACACCTTCTTCTCAGCATCTCATAGAACAGTCTCCAAAATTGATCACATACTTGTCACAAAGCAAGTCTCAAAAGAAAATTGAAATAACCCCTACATCCCATCAGAACATCATGGATTAAGCTGGATGTCAACAACAGAAACAACAGAAAGCCTGCAAACTCATGGAAACTGATTAACTTTCTACTCAATGACTGTGTAAAGACAGAAATAAAGAAAAAATTAGAGACTTCCTAGAATTAAATAAAAAATTAATGAACATGTCTAAACTTAGGGGACAAAAAAAGTAGTGGCAAGAGGAAATTTCATGGCACTAAGGGCCTACATAAAGAATTTGGAAAAATCTCACACATGAACTAAATAGCACATCAGAAAGCTCTAGAATGGATAGAAGCAAACATTCAGAAAATAATCAAACAGGAGCTGAAATCAATAAAAAGGAAACAAAGAGAAAAGACTACAAAGAATCAATGAAACAAAGAGTTGGTTCTTTGAAAAAAATCAACAAGATAGACAAAACCTTATAAAAGATACACTGAGAGAATATCCAAATTAACAAAATCAGAAACAAAAAGGGGGACAAAACAATAGATATAGAGGAAATCCAGAGACTCCTAAGGACATGCTTTAAAAACTTATTCTCCACAAAACTGGAAATTCTAAAAGAAATGAACAATTTCTTTTGATAGATACCGCTTACCAAAGTTAAATCAAGATCAGACAAACAATTTAAAAAGACCTATAGCCCCTAAGGAAATAGAAGCAGTCATCAAAAGTTTCCCAAAAAACAACAACAGCAACAACAAAAAACCAGGTTAGATGGTTTTAGTGCAGAATTCTACCAGATTTTCAAAGAAGAGCTATTACCACCACTCCTCAAATTATTCCATAAAATAGAAACAGAAGGAACATTGCCAAATTCATCTTAGGAAGTCACAGTCACCTTGGTATCCAAGCCACACAAAGATTCATCAAAGAAAGTGAATTAAAGACCAATTCTCCTTATGAATATTGATGCAAAAAATACTCAGTAAAATACAAACCAAATCTTAGAACACATCAAAAAGATTATCCACCATGAATAAGTAAGCTTTATCCCAGAGATACAGGGATAGTTCAACATAAGAAAATCTGTCAATGCAATCCACCATATAAACAAATTGAATGAAAAATAAAACACATGATCATCTCATTAGATGCTGCAAAAGTCTTTGACCAAAATCCAATAGCCTTTCAGGTAAAAGTTTTGGAGAGATTAGGAATACAAGGGACATACCTAAACATAATAAAGGCAATTTACAGCAAACCTATAACCAATATTAAATTAAAATGGAGAGAAACCCAAAGCATTTCCATTAAAATCAGGAATAAGTCAAGGCTGAGCAGAGATGCCCACCAGATGCAGAGGAAGCAAGAAGGCAATGGTACACTGAAGAAAAGGTATTAAGCCATGTGTCTAAACATAAATAGAATTCTGGATTAATTTAAGTGTAAGAGCTAGATAAACCTGAATGACTGGCTCAGCAGCTACTATAATATTAATCCCCCAACTTAATTATTTTATAAGCAGCTTTGGGACTGCTGGTGGAAGAGATTTGTTCAGATCTCAGGCCCAGGTGGCACAGAGAAACTTCCTACTACACTTTCCATATTTACTCACTATAATACTTGACATTCTAGCTAGAGCAATAAGACAATTGGAGGAGATCAAGAGGATGATACTAATTAGAAATGAAGAAGTAAAAGTATAGATGATATGATAGTATACATAAATGATCCCAAAAATTCTAGCAGAGATCTCCTATCGCTGATAAACATCTTCAACTAAGTGGATGGATACAACTCAAAAAAAAAAAAATCAGTAGTCCTATACACAAAAGACAAATGGGCTGAGAAAAAAAATCAGGGAAACAATACCTTTCACAATAGCCACAAACAATATAAAAACATATTGAGGTAACTCTAAACAAGCAAGTTAAAGATCTGTATGACACAACTCCAGAGAAGCTGTCAGATGATGGAAAGACCTTCCATGCTCATACACAGGTAGGATTAACATAGTAAAGATGGGCATCTTACTAAGAGCAATCTACAGATTCAATATAATCTCCATCAAAATTCCAACATAATTCTTTACAGAGCTAGGAAAAAACATATTTAGCTTTATATGGAAAAAGTAAGCAAGCAAACAAAAAAAAAATACAGCGTTTTCAAAAAACAATTCTGCACAATAAAAGAACTTCCAGAGTTATTACTATTCTTGATTTCAAACTGTACTACAGAGTTATAGTAATAAAAAATGTATGGTATTGACATAAAACCAGGTTGATATCCCTGGGAGGCCTGCCCTTTTCTGAAGAGAAAGGAGTAGAAATGAATCTGGGGCAGAGGGGATGTTGTGGGGAGGAGAGGAAACTGAGGTTGAGGTGTGATATGTGAGAGAAAAGTAAATAAAGAAAAACGAACCTTTTTTTTAAAAAAAAAGAAAGGAAGAAAGATAGACTAAAGAGAAAAGAAAGAAAGAAAGGAGGAGAAAGTTTTAGTTATTTATTTCATTTGAAAAACATCATTATCCCAGGATGATATAGGCCATGCCCATATTATTTAAATGGTTGTACAATAATCAGATCTCCTTATTTCTATTAACCTTTATGCTTGCTTTTGCATTATATAAAATAAAATGTTTTTATTTACACACAAAAAGGCTATCCATATAACAGTTGTTTTAAGCTTAATAAACTAAGATATTTTCTTTAAAAAATAATAATTATTTTGGACCAAATAGGAGTGACTGTAGACAAGATTGTATTTAAGTAGAAAATTATATTTTATCCATTATCAAATTCTGCTGTAAAGATTTGTCACTTGTATTAGTTTAATAAAATGCTGATTGGTCAATAGCCAGGCAAGAAGTATAGGTAGAGCAACCAGACTAGGAGAATTCTGGGAAAAGGAAAGGCAGAGACATAAGCTGGCCAGATACAGAGGAAGCAAGATAAGATGCTGGACTGAGGAAAGTATCAAAGATATCTAAATTATTAGATAATTTTATTTATTAGATAAGATCATTTAAGTTTGAGAACCAGCTAGAAATATGCTTGAGCTACTGGTCCAACATTTACTATAATATTAAGCCTCCAAGTTTATTATTTAGGAAGCAGATGCTGGATATTTGAGAGTTGTTATTGGGATAGAAACTTCCAACTACGAAATTCTAGTCTCATTTCTTTTCAAAATAGAGTTCTGCTACATGCACAAATTGGCCTCAAGCTTGCTACTCCCTTGCCTCAACTTCATAAGTGCTATTAGCTATATAGACATATGTCATCATTCCTGGTTTGTAGCTGATCGATTTTAAACAGTGTTACAAGCTGAAGCTTGATGGCCTTAAACTTTAAAACAGTCACTGCAGATGCTTCTCAACTTACAGTGAGGTTTGCCTTTGTGTAGGACCTGAGTCCTAGGCCAGAAGCATGGCAGTGTGTGAGTATGTGAGTGTGTGTGTGTCCCAACACACTGAGACCCTGCACCTACTCTGAGTGAAGTTTTGGTGAAGTAGGAAAGGAGTTTCTTCAACACAGCTATGCTGGGAGGGGAAATAGGGACCACTTATCTTTAATCTTGTCCTTGAGATGTTGGTAATGGTGTTTGCATCACATGGAGGAAGAACAAAAGCCTGGTGCTAGCTGGAAGCATTCGTGGTCAGTAGTCTTTGTGAGACTATGTTCTGTTTATCTTTCTGTCAGTGATGTTGTTGAGTGTGGCATAGAGGTTGGTTTTGATATCTGCCCCATAGTGCTTCTTGATCAGGGCTATTGTTTCTGAGGTCTGGAGTGAGTGTAGGAGAGAAAGATTCTGAGGATGAGTAAAATCAGGAAGGAAAACAGCTCTATTACAACAATGACTTGTTCCTCTTTTAAGTGTAGGACACTGACTAGAAACATCTAAGCTTTGTTTGGGTGGTTTTAAACAGGCATTAAAAAGATGGTTTTTGGTAATCTGTTGATTATAATTTCAGCCATGAAGGAATAGAGTTGTCAGGTTCAGGTGAATGAAGGTTTTGAAATAGTAAAAACCTGATATGCAGAGATGGACAGAAATTTGATTTTTGTTTGCTTATTATTTCCCCCTTTCCTGTAGTCCAGACTAGTCTCAGGTTCATTCAGCAAAGGCTGACCTTGAACTTGTGATCCTCCAGCTTTCCAGAATACCTGGAATGATAGGCGTGAGATACTATTCTGTGTTTATACAGTGCTGGGAAGAAACCCAAGGCTTTCTGCACACCAGGCAAACACTCCATTAATCAAGCTACACCCAGCCTCTGTCCTAAGGCTTAAGGTTGTAGATAAAAGCTGAAGGCAGAGAACTAAACCTGATGGCCAAAGTGAAAAGTAGATGCTTTTAGGAAAATCAGCCTCCAAACTTCTGTTACAGCCTGATAGACCCAGTATAAATTGAAAGTGTCCTAAGCTTGAAAACACATTGGATACATCTAATATGCTGGTATTTTGCTGAGTGTACTTTACCTTAAATGTGTTTAGAATGTTCACAATAAAAAATACAATTGTGCAAAGCCACATGGGCTACAAACCCCATTGTGAAATGAAGCACTGACTGTCTATGGGATGTATTAACGAAGTGTGAGGCACTGTGGGGCAGGTACAGGCAGTTTCCTCCCAGGATTACGTGGCTGTCTGCCACTGCTCAGCATCACTTGAGAGTGTCTTACATTGCTGGAGGAAATGTCAAAACTCCAGATCTATTGGTAAGTATGGAGGAGCCTTGTGAGGTGTGGTAGCTCATGTCTGTGGTTTGAGTAGTTCTCTTTTTAGCTATATGGACTCTTTTATGTGAATGAAATATTTTCATTCCTAGTCATTCAATGCAAATTTTCTGTAAACTTGTAAGAGCTAAGGAAGATACCACTCTGCAGAGATGTCTCAGTGGCCAAGAGAGCATCTTGCTCTTGCAAAGGACCCAAGTTTTGTTCTCAGCAATCACATTGGACAGTTCACACAACTGCCTATAAACTTAGCCCCATAGGATCTGATGACATTTTGTGTCCTCTGCAGGCACCTGTACACATGTGTGGATTACACATATGCATATATATGAACATATATATATAATGTAAAATAAAATCATTTAAATTTTTAAATTATTTTGAAGTCTTTTATACATTTATAATGAATGTATTTTTGATCATATCAATCCTTCACTCTCCTTTTCTAACTCTTCTCAGATACCACTAACCTACTAACTTTATATCTTTTATAATAGAGTCCAATTAGTGCTGTCCTTTTGTTAAGGCCCTCCACTGGAGCACAGGCAACCTCCAGGAACTAACAATTGCCATAGCTCCTCGCCTAGGGTGGGGCCTTGTCAGCCCTTTCCCATCCATGCTGGAGGCTTAATCTTGTGCAAGTCTTTTTAGGCAACCGAAGCTGCCATGAGTACATTTAATGAGTACAGCAGCCATGTCATGTCCAGCCACTGCCTTGCAGCAGACCTCCCTGACCTCTGGCTCATACAGTCTTTCCACTTCCTCTTCCACAATGGTCTTTGAACCTCACAGGAAGTATCATTGCTATAGATGTTCCGTTTAGGGTTAGAAACTCCCAATCATTTATTCTCTGCACATTGGCCACTCCTAAGTCTGTCCTAACCATCAAGCCCTGCAAAAAGAATCTTCTCTGATGAGAACTGAAAGCAGTACTAGTTACTAGTTATGGGTATAAGGATAAGTGTTTAGATGGCACAATAATACTGTTTATTTAGAATAAAGCCAGTTATTTCTCCCCTACGTTCTATAACCTCCCAGTCATGGTTCTCGATCACATCCTGCAGGTTGTGTCCTACCAACAGCCCATTCTCCACATCCTCACTAGCATTTTTTTTCCTTGCTCTCAGCCATTCTGATTGGGATAGTATGCAGTCTCAACATACTTTTAAATTGCATCACTCTCATGGCCAAAGTTGGTGACTACTTAAACATTTTTTCCTTAGCTATTTGTGTTTCTTCTTTCCAGAACTCTCTGTTCTGTTCCTTAGCCCATTTTTGGGGTGTATTGTTTATTTTCTTGGTGTTTAGCTTTTTGGGTTCTTTGTATAGTCTAGACACTCGTCCTATGGTAATCTCAGCACAGTACCTTTAATGTTAGAAGCTGATATTTCCCAAGTCAGACATGATGAAATGCATTCCCAAAGCAGTTACTATATTTCTCCTGCTTCTGCTATCATTATTTTTAGATCACCCTGGCCCCCACCATGAGGAATGTTCACTTACTCACTCAATTCTTCAACAAATATCAAGAACACCACACACAAATGCTCTCATAACAGCTATGCTCAACAAGTGTGTATAAAAACAAAACAAAACAGGCACACCAGGTGTGACACATGTCTAGCCCTCAGGAGGCAGAGACAGGAAGATTAAGAGTTTGAGGCTAGCCTGGGCTACACAGAGATTTCTATGCCAGGCCATGCTAATTAATGAAATCATGTCAAAACAAAATCACAGAGATCCCACCCCTCCCAAATTCTTCTACCAGAAAACTTTGTTCTGTGTAAATATAATAGAAAAAAAACCATTTAAAAAAAAAAAAAAAAAAACTTTGAACGATTTTGCTACTAAGGATTATGGTAGAAAAAAAATTTTACTCATGAAAATGAGGGCCTCTGGGTTTTTGGTTGCTGTTTTCTACCTCTTTTTGTCCAGGCTGCTAAGTTCAATGAGTCTCAAATCAGCAATTCATCGTGCATACAGCCAGGAGTTTGCTGGAGGAGAGCCAGGCCGGCTGAAATAGCAACCTTTTGACCATGACTTCTGGGGGGAAAAGGAGTCCTCGCTGCAATCATCACTCACGAAACTTCTGGAATGTGTTTGCACAAAGAGCTCATTGAGAGTCCACAGGTCTGCTCCAGCCATTCCCCGAAGCATCAGCAAACGCAGCCATCAGATTCTTCCGAGTCTGCATAGGGAGGGGTTCAAAGGCTGTATGGGCCTTGAGTAATCAGTAATTCAGGCTTCCCCTTTGGGCGGAGGTCCTGGGGAAAAGGCAAAGGAACCCCTGAGTCAGGGTAAAGACTGCCAGCTGAGACAACTACTGAGCCACAGGGGACCTCCCCATCCTTGTCTGGGACAAACAGACAAGAGGAGAAAAAAGCCTCCTAGGGGCTGTAACCCGTCAGGAACTCAGCAATGCCAGCCACTGTTGCTTCATGAAAGCAGTGACTGATTTTCCTTTTAGCAGGTTTATGAAAAACACTCTCCCAGTCTGCCTCTCAATGTCTTCCATGTAGCTGTGTGTCCACAGAGACACAAGCTTCATCTGTCCTTTTCTTGTGTGGCTCTTTTTTTTCCCAGGGGCAAAATATCAAAGTGAGCTGAGTTTAAACAGATGTGGGTTTGCAAATACTTGTTTTCGGTGGTGGTGGCGGCGTGTGTGTGTGTGTGTGTGTGTGTGTGTGTGTGTGTGTGTGTGTGTGTAAGGGGAATCAAATGTCTAAGGATTGATAATTAGGAAAAGTTACTGAAAAGTCTAAAGGCTCATCTTAAAAAGATGGACCACACTCTTCCACAGGAGGCCGACACGCCGCTGGTCGTGCTGCCGCTGTGTCTCTAGTGACCCCTGAGAAGTTTCAGCATATTTTTCGAGTACTCAACACCAACATCGATGGGCGGCGGAAAATAGCCTTTGCCATCACTGCCATTAAGGGTGTGGGGCAGAGATATGCTCATGTGATGTTGAGGAAAGCAGACATTGACGTCACCAAGAGGGCTGGAGAACTCACAGAGGATGAGGTGGAATGGTAGTCACCATCAGGCAGAATCCACCACAGTACAAGGTCCCAGACTGGTTCTTGAACAGACAGAAGGATGTGAAGTACAGCCAGGTTCTAGCCAATGGTCTAGACAACAAGCTACATGAGGACCTGGAGAGACAAGAAGAAGATTAGGGCCCATAGGGGCCCCTGTGCCACTTTTGGGGCCTTCGTGTCCGAGGTCAACACACCATGACCACTGGTCGCAGGGGCCGTACTGTAAGTATGTCCAAGAAGAAATGAGTCCCTGGGCCTTGGCTGTTAATAAATAGTTTATATACCTGTAGGGGTGTGGGGAGGAGATGGACCACCTACAAAATGACAGAATTGTAATTGCCCTGCAGATGAGGAGTTACAATTTTACAAGGGAAAGTAGTGTATACCTCTTTCATGTAAAACAGAACAAAACAAGACCATCAAGTATGGGAGGTGGACCCAAGAGGATCAAGAGTTCAAGGCCACCCTTAGATACTTTGTAAGCTAGAGTTCAGCTTGTGCTACAGGAAACCTTCTCTCAAACCAACAAACAACAAACTAACCCAAACTCTGTCGGCAGAGTCTCATCATCAAGTCCTTACTGTGGTCAGTCACAATCTACAAGGCCAGCCCACTCTCTGAAGGACAGTTTGAATATCTCTGTGGATTTGGCCTCTGTATTGTGTAGTAGAAACATAGCAGCCTTGGAAAAAAGATGAAAATTCGGCTATGGTCCCAGCTCAGGGCTCAGGGATTTTCATAAGAAGAAAATAATAATAATAATGAGTGCTGTTTGTTGAGGCTGGGCTCCTGGAAGGAGTATGTGTACTGTCTCATTTTATATCCAAGATGAGTGAGTCTGTTAATCAGCTACTCATTTTCTTCCCATTTTACAAGTGAGGACAGACATGGAGGTTCAGGAGGGTAAAAACATGATAAGAAAAGAGCTTGAAAAGAAAGTCAGACTAGAGCAGATATTTCTTAACTCCATGGTTTGTTTCTTGCCACTAGACTGTCCTAAAAGAAACCTATGTCTGTCTAGCCCTTCTTGCTATGGGTCACCTAGAATCTCTGTGGATTGCAAACCTGGATCAGTGCATATTACCTCAAGTCGGGATGGATATTTTTGGAGAAGAGTCCTGAGTTTGGATTGAAATAGTTCTTTCCTGGGTGTAACAAGTGAGTATAGTCTCAGACACATGATGAAATTCTATTTTCCTCCTGTGTTGCCAACTCTATTTGCTTATTTATTATTTATTTGTTTTTCTTTCCAATTTGAGCATAAGGTAATTACCAAAACTCCCACCTTAACTTGAAATTCAAAGAGGGAATTACCCATTGAAGCAGAGTAACATTGATTTTTTTTTTATTCAAAACAAAACAAACCATAATAACACAGACCAGGAAATGTAGTGCTCCATGGAAACTTTGAAGCAATCTCTAACAGAAGAAGGAGAGAAAGCGAGTGAGTGAGAATGTTGTCTGGGTTCAGAAAGCAGGAGGAGGCTTCTTGCATTGTCAGGAAAAGACGTGCATTTTGTCACCAGCAAAGTCATCAAGTGCCTTGGCCTTAATAGCTGATAAATTAGGAAATTATACCACTTCATATTTTGAAAATCCTGTCCCAAAATGAGACAACTGTCTCTCATGTAGTAGAGGCTGGCTTGGCAGGCTGTTGTCTCAGCCCTGTCTGTGTAGTACAGCTTTGTGTGTGTGGGGGGGGGCGAGGGCACTAATTCCTACCTTTCATATCACAGAATTTTCTTTTTAACTGGTTCCGAGGACCGAACCTAGGTCCCTGTGCTTGTAGGCATGTGCCTACTACTGAGCTCAATCCTCAACCTACTCTTTTTCAACCATAATTTTTGAGTGGCTAATTTTGAACTTGGAGTACTTCAGGTATATGATTCCATTCATTTCTGGTCCCATATGTCCTCTAAACAAAAGCTTTAGCAGTTCAAGTTCCCTGAGAAGCCTCACCTACTCTAGATGGTCATAGACTCTCCTGGGTTCATCTTGGTTGAGTCTTTATTTTTTATGCAGTATGGTATTGCTATTGTCTGTTTCTTATCATTTTCTGTGGCTTGTGGTAGAGGCTTACTTTGCTTTTGTGACTCGACAGCTGTGTTAGTATCATTTGTTAAATATCTGACTTTGCCTTCTTGAGTTAAAATTATGCTTTTGTCAAATGTGAAATTTTCATAGCCACTGAGCTATCCTTCTGGATTCTCTAATCCATTCCATTGCTCTGTCTACTGAATTCGTCCTACTGAGGTAGCTTTATGTTCTGTTTCACACATTGTTGGCTGTCTCTGTACGTTTACTCATTCCTAATAATTTTAAGAATCTTATCAGTGTCTGCAGAGGAATGACAATGCCTAGCCCAACAGGAGCCAAACAAAGTGGAGGAGGTGGCATGACGTTAGAAGCAGAGATTGAGTAGAACATTTGAAAGGAGAGGCCTAGGCCCAGAAATCTGTACTGGACACTGGAACAAAGAGAAAAGGTAAAGAGGAAAGGAAGCCCGTTGCAGGCTTGGTAACTCCTTCACATTATCTGGGGATGTCAGTCAGTTTTCTTGTTCCTAAAACAGAAGCTTGCAATAATCAACTTGAAAGCAAGAAAGGTTGGTTTTGGTTCACAGTTTTGGAGGTTTCAGTCCATGTTCGGTGGGTTCTGTCTTTTGGGTTGATGGCCAGGCAGTAGATCATCTTGCTAGCAGGGCAGAGAAAGTGGTTCATTTTATGGCAGTCAGGAGGCGAAGTAAGAAAGACTAAGATTTCATATGTATTTTATTAAAACCTCCTCTTTTTATGTTGATGGGTCATTTCCATGCATGTTTATTGGTGTGTCATGTAGGCACAGTGCCAACAGGGGCCGAAAGAGGGCAGGTGGGTGCTGAGAACAGAACCCACGTCCTTTGGAAGAGCAGTCAGTGCTCTTAACTGCTGAGACATTTCTCCAAGGTTTAATATTTTATCAGAAGTATTTGATCAGATATTTAATCCATAAATTGAAGATGGACAGTGGCTCGAGAATTTGAGACCTGACAGACCTTGTCTCTACAAGCAACAATCAACACACACGGGATTCCAGAAGAGACAGAAAAAAAGAATGCAGTCTTCCAAAAGCAGAAGTGAGCATAAAGGTTAGAGAAGATGGAATAGTTACTCTAAGAAGTTATGTTAGAAAAAAAGGTCAGGTGCATTATGGGAAGTGGTCAGTGTGATTGACACAGGGTCTATGAGGTGGCAGATGGAAATGGCTGACGCATGGCCTGCTTTTGCTTGGCTGCTGGGGAACCTTTGAGTTCTTTGCTCAGTCAAACTGGAGCCAGCTGAGCTGGGCATGGCTGTGTGGACTAATGTCAGCTGGACTGGATGGATAATCTTTAGTCAAACATTTCCTGCTTCTGGAGACAGTTACTGCAGACAGCAGGTTGTAGATATTTCCACTCAAACATCAGACACCCAACAAAAACCTGTAGAACAAAATTTAAAAAGCACAAAACATAGAGACAACTTACCAATTAAAGAAAGCAGCTTGAATATTTTTATGTTTCTCAGTTTTCTTCATTTCTTCACTAAAAGGAGATTAAACTTTTTTTTCTGAAAACCCATAAATACAAAGAGACTGTGAGTGGAGAAAATTCAAAGGAAGGCTTGACATATTAGTAAGGGATCTGTGGCTGTGATGACATAGAGACCGCAATGAACCGAAGCCTAAGCTGACAGTGAGGGAGAATGAGCCACCCGTCAGTTTGCACCCAGAAACAAAAACAGGATATACGGAACTCTGTGTCTCCAATGAGGACAAGTGGACAAACAAGGAAGACATCTTTTAGAAGCTTCCTCCTTAAGGTCTTTGGTAGATCTCCCTGCCCACACTTTGCGCGGAGTGGGAGTTCAGCTTCAGAGCTGTGCTGTCCAGTGTGGTAATTGCTTACCATCCAGGCCCTTTGAAGACATGCCGTGTGGCTATTCTGAACTGGGGTATAATATGAAAGAGACACTGAATCTCAAAGATTCCGTTAGAAACAGAATATAAAATATCCTGGCCAGTAGGATGGATGAGCAGGTAAAAGCTGTTGCTAGCAAAATCTGATGACCTGAGTTTGATTCGTGGAACCTACATGGTAGGGGAGAGAGCAAATGCCTAAAAGTTGTCTTGTGATCTCCACATGTTCATGCATACACTATGTGGTATTTTGAATGTAATTGGTCCCCATAATCCTGAATGGAGTGACACTAACGGGAGGTGTGGCTTTGTTGGCATGGGTATGGCCTTGCTGGAGGAAGTATGTTACTGGGCAGGGCTGGCTTTGAGGTTTCCTATGCTCAGGATAACACCCAATGTTTCAGTCGACTTCCTATTGCCTGCAAGATTTAGTACTTTTAGCTACTACTCCAGCCCCGCATCTGCCTGCACACTACCATGCTCCCCACCATAATGATAATGAACTGAACCTCTGAAACCATAAATATTTTACTTTATAAGAGTTGCTGTGGTCATGATGTCTCTTCACATCAATAAAAGCCCTAAGATTCCCTCTCCCCCTCTTTCTCTCTCTCACACAAATTAATGTAATAAAAATTTAAAAGATAAGAAATAAAATATCATGGCAATTAGAAAAATATTGGTTACTGTGGTTAGGCATGCTGGTCAGTATAAAGCATTTGAGCACAGGCTTCTGCCCAGCATGCCCTGGGTCAATCATCAGTACAAACAAATAAATAAAATACTAATTAAAAACAAATAAATAAAATATTGATTCTATGTTGAAACATTATTAATTTTGGTCAGCTTGAGTGCCTTGGAGTGTCTGCCAGCTGAGTGGACACCTGCTGAGACAAGTTCAAACTAGGGTACAGAAGTTTCAGTTTATGGAACTTTCAGGCTCATTGACTTGTGTCACTCCGGTGAAGCATTTGGCAGAAATAAGGAAAACATCTTTATTACCAAGACTGGAGTAGGACTTTTTAATTTCTGTAATAACAATTGTTTTAATGAGTATAGATTGACCAATGGTCTAACAATGTATGCCCAGAAATCTCTCAGATGTCTTTCTGCGATATCAAAATCATGACCACAAAGAAGCCCACCCTGGACCACCCACCCCAGCAAGGATGAGAGCAAGAGAGAGGCCCTCAGTTGCTGAGCAGTCACTGTCCCAACTCAGCCAACACTGAACATCTCCCCCAGTTTCCATCCCAGACCCTGGAATAACAGGAGGGGCTTAAGGAGCCCTACTCTCTTGAATGCCATCAATAAAGTTCACTGCACCCATAAAAAAAAAATCATGACCACAATTATCATTTGGGTGACTCTAAAATTACAAAGTTTATCCACCAGAACAAAGTGTATAAAGGCATTGAGTTGTAGATTTAATATCTAGACCATGTATAGACGGAGCTGTAGATGTATACAGGCAGAAGATGGGAGAGAGCCCATCAGAAAGCACACGTGGGGAGGGTTAGGGTTCTGCTGAGGTGAGGAGATCCTGGAATGCCTGACAAGAAAGGTGGCTGTCTTTTGCTCTGAGTAAAGATAGAGCCTGACCAAGTAGTCTTGGAGGGTGGTTGTAAGATAAACAAACATATAACCAGAAGCATTTAAAATCAGTAAAGATCTGAGAGACAGAGAAGTGGGGGAAGCAAGCAAGGGACAGAAGATGAAACAGAGTGCTCTGGCCTTTGCTTCAGGAGGGACGGTGGTGCAGGAGGTGGGGGCAGGGGCCAAATTCGAATGGAGCCCTCATCAAGGCACATTTCCCATGAATGAGGTAAACCAGGGCTGTGATCTTCCAAAGATCAAGCCAAGGTGAGTATTAGCCAGGGGCCATGGGGTGGGTGGTAGGCACAAGCATTATGCCTACCCACCATGTAGGCATGGGGGCTTGGGGCTATGAGCCTGAAAGATGTATGGCCAAGAGGTCCTGGTACAGACAATTCCTCATTCATAGGAAAATGAGCAGCTGCAGGAAAGCTTACAGAATGCAGGTCCCAGGGGTCCCAGTTTTAGGGGTGTCAGTTGGTGCCAGGAGAATCCCTGATGAGTCACAGCCCCAATGTTATGATTTATCTGGCAGATGGACCCCTATGCAGGTGGTCACATTTACATTACAATTCATAACAGTAACAAAATTATAGTTATGAAGTAGCATTAAATAATATTATGATTAGGGTCACCACAGCATGAGGAACTGTTTTAAAGGATCATAACACTAGATATGTCGAGAACCACTGCTTGAAAGGAATTGAACAACTGCTCCTCTAGATCTTTTGAAAAGGAAAATAGCTGAGACAGTGGACACAGATGTATGGCAAACCTTTGAAGTGTGATTGTGTGTGTGTGTGTGTGTGTGTGTGTGTGTGTGTGTGTGTGTGTGCCCATTTCTTGCCACAGACACACAGCAGCCCGTAGTTATACTTCTCTCCCAGCATCTCCGTGTGGCTCAGAGACTGATCCACAGCTGAGGTCCATAGCCTCAGCTGATCCTGGATAATGTAACTATTTTCCCAATTACTATACAATCTTAGACCAGTTCCCTGGAGGATAGGTCTAGAAAGCACTAGAAGGAATCAATGGGAGAATGTTAGAGTCTTTATGAGGTGAGAAGAGCTAGACAAAGGCCTCATGATGCTCATAAACCAGCAAAGGGCATGAAGGATATCTGGGGCATCTGGGAGGCAGACAGAGATGTCTACAGAAAATTCTTTAATATGTGGTGCTGGAAAGATGGCTCAGGAAGCATTGGCTGCTATTCAGAGGTCCTGAGTTCAATTCCCAGCAACACATGGTGGCTCACAACCATCTAGAATGAGATCTTGTGCCTTCTTCTGGCAATCAGGCATACGTACAGTCAGAACATTGTATAAATACATGAATCTTTTCTAAAAAACAGAGAGTATGTAGGGAGTCTGGATGGGCCACCTAGCTTTTCTCTTGCTAACAGAACCACAAGATAGCGGTTGTGCCATCAAATTTCGAGAATCTCTGTGTCCACAACACCAGTCTTCACAATAAGCTAATGGGAGGGTGTGTGAGCTGCCGAGCAGCATAGTCTAGATTTTTACTTCAATTTACAGAATAAAGCCAGGTGGGGGGCTCTTAGGGCTCAGAGGGAATACAGCTGGGTGGGGGCTGTCTGGGCACAGAGGTCTTTTCACCCACAGAGCACTACAAAAACCCAGAATCTTAAACACATGGGGATGTCTACTCAATGAAGGAGATATAATACCTACATTCCACCCAGAAAGCTGAGAGAGGATGTTGTTAATTACCTGGTGAATTTTTGCTATCAGTAGGGCCAGGTCTCTCACAAATCCCACATAATGTTTATCCCAGACTTCCCCTATCTAGACCTTTATCTGTAGCTTCCAATTAACAGAACTCACTTTTAGGGGAAATGTCACATGTATTTTATGACCTGCTAATCTCTGTGCTATCTCAGTCAGAGACCACTGATTTAATAAAATCAGCATGGAATATCAGAGGACAGAGTCACTCACACTGGAGCAATGAAGGTCAGAGGGTTGGTGTCTCATGCCTTTAATCCCATCTCTCAGGAGACAGAGATCTTTCTGGATTTCTGTGAGTTCAAAATCTAATAGCTAATAGTTCAAGATCTTAAAGTGTGTAGTAGCCCACACTTTTAAGCCTAACTCTAGGATTATTATAAAGAGTTAAACCAGGAAGTAAAACAGCTGGGCAGAGAAGATACATAAAGAAAGGAGGAAGCAGAGATTCAGGCGTTCTGTAGAAGTGATCAGTCAGGCTGAGGATCCTTAAATTACCCTGTTCGGTATGAAGTTGACTGGATGAAAATTGACTGTGGTCTGTTTCCTCTGTCTGATATTCCAGCTTTTCCTCAATATCTGGTTCTGGGTTTTTATTATATGCTAACTAGAATTCATGCAGTCGGCCACACTACACTGTAGGCCTTTAGCTGTAGAACCCACCTTCATAGTCACATGGAGCATTTGTGAGCCCCTGGAATGGGAATGCTTGTTGGCTAGAAACTTTCTCCAAATTTTATTGTACTTAAATATGCTTCAGTAAAGCACCTGGCATCAAACTCTAGAAGTTTGACCCAATTTGAATAAATCAAACTGAATCCTAATTTTCTACTGATCTCCTCAAGGTTCATTTACCTGCCTGTCATGATACCTTCAGGGACCTTCCTCATGGAACAATGCCTTAAAGCTTAGCTTTGGGAAGGTAATTTTTCATTAGATTCTATAGTTTTGCAATAATTACTCTATGGTGTTAAGTGCAATGGGTTCCCTGACTCACCAGGCAGCATTTTTTTTTTTTTTTTTAGATAAGATCTCACTACACAGTCCATGCCAAGATGGACTGGAGCTTGCCAGGTAGCTCAGGCAGGCTTTGAATTCCTAATTCTCCTCCATCAGCCTCTGGAATCCTAATACTCAGGTATGCACGACTATGCTTGGCTTCAAACATTTTCTTCTTTTATTTTGTCTCTGTTTCTTTCAGTACATGCTGGTAACATCTAACTGGAACAAAATCCATCATTTTAAAAAGATTTTTTTGTTTTTATTTATGTGTGTATGTTTTTCCTGCATGTATGTTTATGATTCATATATATGCCTGGTGCCTATGGAGACCAGAAGGGGTGTCAGATTCCCTGGAACTTGAGTTACAGGTCGTGATGAGCCACCATTTGGGTGCTAAGAGCCATTTGGATCTTTGCAAGAGCAACCACTGTTCTTAAATGCTGAGTCACCTCTGCAGGCTCAACTATACAATTCTAAAAGCCTCGCTGAGTCTACACAATGAGATGGGAGGGCTCTCCACAGGTCTCTTCTGGACTGTTGACATGAAGAACTGGGTTCATATTTCATACATAAATCTTCTTTGCAAACTGTTGTCCAGCTCACCTGTGGTCCTGACAGATGGAGTCATCCAGCCTCACCCCGTGATCCTACTTTACACAAAACAGCAGACCATCATCTAGTCAAGTTTTCTGCCACTTTTGTGACACACGTTGCCCATCTTTAGTGCCCAGTAACAACTTCTTCATTTCCAACACTTCAGAGACACTCTGTTCATGATGATTATGGCTTTTCTATAATTACAGAAGTAGCAGTATGATCAACGTTCCTGAAACTCAACAGATGTCATAAATTTCCTAATTCCACTTCCACATTTTAGATATGTGCTATGTCTCCGGTCCTGGGCCCAAATCTGTATTCATTTGCTTAGACTGCCCTAACAAAGAACCACAAACTAAAAGGCTTTAAAATACACACACACACACACACACACACACACACACACACACACACACACACACACACACACACTTGAACACATGCATGCATGCACAGAGACAGGCACAGAGAGACAGACACAGAGACAGAGTAATCTATTTGGTCAAAAAGTCTAAAATTGCAAGGTCACAGTTTAAGTAGAGTTATAATCGTCTGGAGCTCTGGATCAAATCCTCCTCTTTCTAACTGCTGCTGGTGATTGCTAACCTGTTCCTCCAATCAGTGAGCCCATTTCTTATGATGCTTTCCTATTTGTATCAATTTTCACTTTTTATGAGGATGCAGGTCACATGGGATTAGGATCCACCCTAGTGATTACATTTGGAAGTCTGTCTCCCAATGGAATCACATCATAATAACTGGAGAGTGAAACTTCAACATCTTTTTTTAGTTGGGGAATAGTTGTCAACAATTCAACACATGGCAGTAGATGGTGAAAACAAATGTGTATAACATCAGTCAGATCAAGACAGAAAGCATTTCCAATAACAAAGACTCCCTCAGCTTCATCCCCAAGTAATCTCCAACATAGCCTTTATTCTGAACATCACTGCTTTGTTTTATGGGCATGATTTTTATTTCATATGTTGCCATTTGAGAATAAAATTAGAAAGAAAGCAAAATTTTAAATACTCATTAGGAGGATTTGTAACAAAAAATTGTGAAATTATATATATAACATATATATTTAGGGTTTATATAATTATAATATATAATTAGGGTTTCTTCGTATAGCCCTGGCTGTCCTGGAAGTAGTTCAGAAGACCAGGCTGGCCTAAAACTCACAGCTATTTGCTTGGCTCTGCCTCCTAATGGCTATGATACTAGGTGTGTGCCACCACTGCCCAGCCTATATTTTTGGTTTAAAATGTGTGTGTGTGTGTGTGTGTGTGTGTGTGTGTGTATGTGTGTGTGTGGCATGTGCCATGCTTAAGTGCAATTTCCACAGAGGTCACACTCAATCTGGACTAAAAATAGAACTTGGGTCTTCTAGAAGAACAATATTTGTTCTTATCCACTGAGCCATCTCTCCAGCTCCAAAAACGGATTTTGGGAGAAAATATCTAGGTAACACATTTATATTAAAACAGTAGAAAACTAGTAATAACTAAGACATTTATATAGCAGTGGTAACCTGTGCTTTCAGGGCTTGGGTTTAGCCACTTGGGATATAACTCTACCAAAACTTCATACTTTAAAAACAATTTATTTGACTGGATGTTGGTATTGCCCACTTTTGATCCCAGAACTCAGGAGGCAGAGGCAGGTGGATCTCTGTGTGTTCAAGGCCAGCCTGGTTAACAGAGGAAAAACAAATATTGTACATGGTGACACACACCTTTGATCCCAGCACCCAGGAAGCAAAGAGTGGATCTCTGAGTTCGAGGCTACTCTGGTCTACAAAGCAGGTTTCAGAACAGCCAAAGGTACACAGTGAGACCCTATTTTAAAAATACCAAAACTAAAAAACAAACCAAAACAAAAGAAGACTTATTTATTTATTTATTCATTTATTTATTTTTTAGACAAGATCTTTCTTTGTAACCCTGGCTGGCCTGGAACTCACAGCAATAATCTATTTCAGCCTCCAGTACTGGAATTACAGGTATGAGCCACCTCGTTCCAGTTAAGACATTATATAGCTGGGATTTTAGCTAAATTTCAAACACTGTGTTATTTATTTATAAGCATTCTGTTTAATTTTAAACCATAAAACCTTTTGATATGCTGCTTTTATATTTTAAAAAATTAATTAGGACATGTCATGTTTGCCTAGCAAATAGCTAATCTCCAGCTGACAAATAACTCCTGGGTCCAGACAATGGGCTGTAGATTCTCAGATTAGCATTTGGCTCAGAAAATGTTTGGTGTGTGATCATTTGCGCCATAGGCAGGGGACTTGTGTGCAAATACCACATTGTTCCTGCTCTCAAGAGAGTTAATCATCCTTGGAGAATACACAGTGAAAAGATAGTTTTAAAGCCATGCATTCAGAGAAGGTAAATGCTAATCCACTTGAGTAAGGGATGATTTAAACATTGAAGGAAAGAATAAACAGGAAATGGGCAAAAATGATGAGCAGAACAGAGTCAGGAAACAGGGTAAACGAAGCAGGTGATAAAGTCTGAGCCAGGCTGTAGCCAGAACTCAGTCAAAAGCAGAAGTCAGGCCAGACATCTATGTTACAATGAGAATGGCTTTCCTGAAGTGTCAAGTTCATAGACTTCTTTGAGACTACACATGCTACTGGTATCCTATGCCATACCATGCCATGCTATTTTGTAGGGTAAGGGCTCTTCAGCTCACTTCAGAGTCCACTGTTCCTATGCTTTAACATCTGCCAGCTAAGCTTTAGTACATTCCTTGAGTTTATAATATTATTATGAAGGGGATTAGGTGCCCATGCAGTACTTCCGGGAATGAAATTCATGTACTTGAACTTTAAATAACTTTTTCTAGAAACAGCTTGGGAGATAGAGTTGAATAGGTACACCTGGGGAAGAGTGATCAGTGAAGCATTTAAAGAAATGCAAGGTATGTACTAGAAGAACTAGTAAGAGTCACAGGATATGGAATCCCTGAGAACAAGAGGATACTATCCCAACAGCCAGTGAGCCACTGGAGGCCAAAAGGTGAGACGTGTGGTCTGCCTTCCCAGCCATTACAACTATGCATACGTGCAATTTCTCTGCTCCCTCTAACTCAATGACTCAGTCGGCCTGGCATGCAGCCCATGACACAGAAATTGGTTGGTAAAAAGGGTCCATTTGTCAACCCAGAAGAGAGAAAAGTTTTTATCTCTTATCCCTTTTTATACTCCCTTTTCTGGTTCTGCAAATGCACAAAGAGTGCAGTCATTCTTGGGTTAACAACCCCTTCAAAGGCCCCAGGAAGCTTCCTCAGACAGGCAGGGAGTGAAGGGCTTGATAAAGGAAATATTGCATAGTTAAAATGCATATTGCATAGTTAAAATATGTGTGTAGAAATGGGCGAAAGGGCCTTTGCTGTTTCACTGAACAAGAATGTGCAGAGCGTATTACTCACAGCCTCCTTACAGATGACTGCTAACTGAGACTGCCTCCCTACAGGGACCTTGAATTTTAACAAAGCCTGCCTCCTTGCCCAGCTGTGTGCCCTAAAACCATCTTTAAAACATAAAACAGTTTCCAGGCTGCTGGTTGGTCTCCACCAGAGCACACGGCCCACCCTATGTGAGCTGTTTTGTATCTGTGTCTGTGTGTCTGTGTGTCTGTCTTTTGTTCATGACCTTGTTGTCCTAATCAGATTAAGTTCAAAGCTGTTCAGGTTACAAAAATTGGCTCTTAAAATGCAAACGTCTGTGGTGGAATGAAACCTATCTAGGCATACAATGAAAATGAATCTCTTTTCTACTTTGACTTTTCTTTGGGCTCATAGTATATAGCTAATTTGTTACATTGTATATAAGTATACTGTATATTTAATAAAATCAGCCTGGAATGTCACAGAACAGAATCACCTAGAGTCAAGCCTTGAAGATCAGAAAATGGTGACATTTGCCTTTAATCCTATCACTTAGGAAACAAAGATCTTTCTGTATTTCTGTGAGTTCAAGGCTTAACAACTAAGCAGCTAATAGGACTATGATACAGAG
Organism: Sigmodon hispidus; assembly: GCA_004025045.1. Lineage (NCBI taxonomy): Eukaryota > Metazoa > Chordata > Mammalia > Rodentia > Cricetidae > Sigmodon > Sigmodon hispidus. Next base: position 194,646 of record PVIH01001125.1, on the reverse strand, counting down.
TTGAACCAGGAAGTGCAGCAGCTGGATGGGGAAGATAAACAAGGCAGGAGAAGGCAGAGATTCATGTAGTCTGTAGAAGCGACTAGTCAGGCCATGAAGATAGCATTTACCCTGTTTGACCTGAGAAGTTGACTGAGTGATAATTGACTGTGGTCTGCTTCCTCTCTCTGTTATTCTGGCTTTTCCCCAATATCTGGCTCTGGGTTTTTATTATATGGTAACTAGAGTTCATGCAATAGTTGACACATTCTTCACGATCCCTACAGTGACTGAGTGATCAATGTGAGTGCTTAGTGAGGCAGGGTACAAACCAGAATGTTTCTGTAGCCCCGTGTTTCTTGGAGTAGTGGGATGGGAAGCGCTGAAGATGCTATGTGGGATTTGGAAATTACTAAATGGAGCTAAAGATTCTCTAAATAAGATGCTTGGCTAAAAGAAACAAAACTGGAAACTTAGAGGAAGAGCTCAGAAGATTCCAGAGAAGCAGAAGGTTTACATTAGAATGAACGAGGCAGCTGAAGGTGCAGTCTGAAGCATGACTCTCACACATCTGTCTTGACCTGGTCATTTACTGGAAATTCTTTCTTCTATATCGAACCATTTAGCACTGTCTGTGAAGTCTGAGCATTTCAGATCAGATGAACTTGGTTACAAGTCTGTCCCTTCACTGTACAGGAATCGCAAGAGCAAGAATCATGGGCAAGCATCCTCCAGGCGCTAGTGAACTTCCTCAGTGCACCCATGGGTGTATAGGCTGAACTGGGCTACACTGTCATCATGGCATTTTATGGCCATGTCACTCTAAATGTCCCTGATCTTGTCTGTCTTCCTGGCTATCAGTTCTTGGGAAGAGAAATTTCTGGCTTCAGAAAAATTGAGCTAAAAGGTGACTGTTCATTTTCTAAGGGGTTTTTAATTGTGGTTTTTGATTGGTGTTTTTAGAGGGAGAATTATTTTCTGCCTTATCTTGTGTACCAAAGAGTGTTTAATAATATCCTAGCTTCTACTAAACAGATATAAAAGAACAGGATAATTGTACATTGAGCTTCCTCCTTGCCTTGGAGAAGCAATTTCTTGCAGAATCCTGAGAAGACCTTTTAAAATTATTTGGTAAGGAAAGAATAGATGGTTTGTGGAGGAAAAAAAAAAAAGGAAAAAGAGATGGGGAACTAGAGAGAGAAACAGAAAAAGTGTCACCAATGAAGGGTGGTGTGTGGATCCACTTGCTCACGACCCCAGGCTGTAGTTCCCACACAGACTTGAGATTTATGGAGAAAATGAACCATTGTTCAGTGCAAATAGTAGAGGCTGGGCACTAGCTTGCCCTTAAATGCAGCAACTATCCTGGTACTTCTTTTTGTCTGTTTGTTTCAAGACAGGGTTTTTTCCTAATAGTCCTGGCTGTCCTGGAACTGGTTTTGTAGACCAGACTGGCCTTGAATTTGCAGAAATCTGCTTGCTTGTGTCTCCTGAGTGATGAGATTAAAGGCGAGTCCCATCATGCCCAGCTAATCCTGGTGGTTCTCACCAAACTCTATGTGGTTTAGGATTTCAGAGAACTGGACACATTTCCTCGTTTCTTCCTCTCTGAAAGCCAATAAGATAGATGATAATATCATCCCTAGCTTGCAGATTAAAATAGAGGGTCAAGGAAAAGGTGAAACCTTACAGGTACAGATACAGGATTTGGGTGATCGTTTGTTGCTGTTTTAATTGAAGTACTGAAGAAGGGACACAGAGTGGCTCATGCTAACATATGTGTTCTGTTGTTGAACTATACACCCAACTCCAGAAGATTTGAGTGAGGCTAACTGCTGACCTCTGAACAGAGAGCAGACAGACTCCGGCTCACATGGCCTTCAATCCAGGTCCAGTAGAACCTGAGCACAGGGAGAATTCTCCATCTCCTGTTGCAGCCCAGACACATACAGATCTCTGTGCCTCTAGGATTGACCTTGAACCCAACGCTTGTCTGCTCTGGAAAGGCAGCTGCCTCCCGTGATAGTATCCCACTCTCCAGCTGGTGCATCATTAGCTTGTTATTCTTCTCCTCGGCTGTCCCTTGGCCCGCAGGTCATCCGGCTACTTGATAGCACCTTGGCCAGAAACTCAATGGCTAAGAAAAGGAGAAGAAGGAAAACTTAACTCTTGTTACCTGAGGCGGCAGCTGAAACCAATGCCCACAAAGGGAGTTTTGTGTTTCCCATGAATTTAAAATGTTCCCATCTCTCATGCTACCAAATGTCCTGAGCTGCTGGTTAAAGACATAATAAGATTATTGTGGAAGGAGGGTAGTTTATGAGGAAAACTTCGTAGAACACATTTAATACATTAAAACTTTAAATTCCAAGGAGCAGATTGCAAGGAGAGAAGGTGCTGAATCATTGCTCCTGTCTTGATTGGTTGATAGAGGAGGTATACAGGAAGAAGACAGTCATGGAAAGGCCCCATATCTTCAGGGGCTAGGTATGGAGTGTGAGTGGTCTTCTCTTTTCACTGATAGGCTTCAGTAATGGAAGTTTTTGTTCACGGGAGGGTCTTTCTCCACGATGTATCTTAGTATAATAATATTCATGCACAATCACACATAGGCATATATTGATAAAATTCCTTCCCAGGGAGAATCATAAATAATGTATTTCTCCTTTTAGGGTTCCAATGACAAACAGGCACAATTCTGCTGAAGTTCACTCTGGGGAGCCAATGTGTTTACTACTGTCTGAGTGTTCTTCCCTGACACAGGAAAAACCCCAAAAGCCTTTACCAGCAGGAATGAGGGCTTCCCTGTAGCCACAAAGATGGAATCCCCTGCCCATGTATCTCATCCCCCACCTATATACTCAAGCTCCTTCCTGAAGCCACAAGCAATTAAGGCAGAGTTGTGTACAACAGGTGACAGAGAGCAGCTGGACACTCAGATGAAGGTCTGTGACCTCTCCAGTCTTCCATGAAGAGGTGTAAGCAGCCAACAAGCCCAGCTGGGACAAACCTTTTGCAAGGGGACACAGCTGAACACCCCCCCATGGCAGTTGTTTTGATTCCTAGGGTAGTCACTCACAATAGCATAGGATGGTAATAGGAGATTTCCCCTAAAAGTTCATACATAGGGCATAGTTTCACTTACGGTGCATGTATCCAAAATTTGTCCAGACTAGATCAGCCTACTGCACCTTATTTCAGGATGCTTCGGGAAGTGCTTGGCTATAAACAAAGAGTTATAAGAGTCATTAGTCACCTGACCTATAGGTCAGAGTGTCCTGAGTGCTTTGTTTCCGGGTGTTTGTGTATGTGACTTGATACAGGTGGGGTCTTAGGTGACTAAGCACATTGTTAGGAAAGATGTGTGCATGTAGCTGAAGTTAAGAGGGGTCCTCAGTTCCTTAGCTTTCCCAACACTTGCCTCTTCCACTACTGTGAAAGGAAGGTGACATACCTGTTAGTCCTCTGCTCAAGATGGGATGTGTATGCCTCTAAACAAAACCTATGCTTGACATACTCCCTCACATAACCAACAGTAACACTGTAGCTACTCTGTATTGAATGGATACAAATTCCCTGCTTCCACTAAGCAAAGAAAGGTAGAATAAAACTCATTTTGAGATGCTGGTTTAGAGTAAATGTGTTTTCCTTCAGTGTCATGTTGTTTAATATTAATAACATTCTCCCCTCTCTTTCTTGTCTAAATCATACTTGTCCTTCAAGGAGCGCCCACATACACTGGCTTCTGGGATGTTTGATGCTAGCTCAGATGAATTCCTACCAGTGTCTACATCCTACTATTCACCAGTACTCCTTCTGCCGTCCTTGTAAGTGATCACACATTTGCTATCATCCCGTGATGCCAGAGGAAGGACCTGTGCATGCCAGAATTCCCAGGAACACCTCCAAGTTTGCTTCTGAATGGCTGAGTTCTCACCAAAATCAATTGAGTTGTGTTAGAGGTTGATTACCTTAAATTAAAGATTATTTAAACTGATTGGGGAAGTAAAGTCTACCGGTGAATTTCATTTTGTATTTTTTTTTAATGTTGGGAATGTGTGCTGATATATTGTATATTTAATAATTTTTTTCAGTTACTCAAGTTATGTAGATTTTATTATTCTCTATACATGTTTTAGTACTCACTATTATTTGTCTATTATATACAGATGTATTAACAGGAAGGATTAGAAGCTTTGAGAAACTCACCAGACAGTAACATTAGGGACTCACTGACATTTCTGTCACTCACTAACTAAGTCTTGATTTGAGATGATTTTTTTTCTACCTGAATCATGTATATTTAATGAAATTTGTCTGGAATATCAGAGGACAGAGTCATCTCTCCTTCCTTTTTTGTTTTGTTTTTGAGACAGGGTTTTCTGTGTGACAGTCCTGGCTGTCCTGAAACTTGCTTTGTAGACCAGGCTGGTCTCAAACTCACAGAGATCCTTCTACCTTATCCCAGCAATAGAAAAGTAACTAAGACAGTGATCAAGCTTGTTATGGATGTGAGAGCCCAAGCTCTAACCCTGAGGATTCATGTAGCACTGCTATAACTGTAACAGGACAATAATGAAGACTTAGCTCAGAACTTCAGGCATACTTATATGTATACTTATATACTTCACATTTATAGTGAAATAAGTGAAAAAACGATTCATTACCAAAGTGCAAAGAAAAACTCATACTATTTTAGATTGCCTTTTAAAACTATATTAGTGTATTTGCACACATGTGTGATGTGTAGGTGTACATGTCTCGTGGAGGTCACAGGACAACTATTATGAAGTTGGTTCTCTCTTTTAGCTTTTTGTGGGTTCTGGGGATTGAACTCGCATTGGCAGGTTTTAGCGACTAGCACACCTACCCACTGAGCCACCTTACCGGTCCCAAACTCATTTATTGTGGTGTGATCAAGCAGATGTTTTCTTTTTCCTTAGGTAAAAATGATACACTAATATAATCTAAAAGTCTCAGACTCTCATAACTCTCATAACTTTTGTATGTCAGGACACCTTCAACCCATAGTAATAAACTTTATTAAATAACATGTATGGCTGTGGATAGTAGGGGAGGGTTATAGCCCTGGGTTCCATCTCCATCACTAATTATAGTTCTAGATAAACAACTTGAAGCTCGTATTAATTTGAGAAATGTCTGGAGTCTGGAAAGATTAACTTCTGCTTTTAATCTTTAATTCCCTATACTACACACGAGTCACTTGCCATTTAGCAAGGCTTGCAGTTTCTTGCTGACAGTGCAACGTCACTAAAGAAACTTCTAAATCGGCCTTTTGTGTGAAGCTCTGTTTGTCTGGCTGACTTCAGGCTCTCTGTGTACTGTTTGCTGTCATGGTAGGTCTTAGAAGCCAAAGTTTCATGTGGTTCATGTGGTATACTTGTTATGGTTTGTCTGTTGCCGCTAAGGCTCCCTAGAGACTACTTTAATGGTCTCCAGGGACTTACTAAGGAGTTCTGAAGGGTTCCTCCCCAGTCCCTACTCAGCAGCCCTGAGGATGATGTGAGGCATAGGTGTGGGGTGTTCTGTGCTCATGCAGTGAGCCTGTGCTCTGGAGCTGGCCCTTCACCAGTGACTTTCCTCTTTTGTTCTGTTTTTCCACCTCAGGTGAGACTGAAAGACTCTTGTCATGGTGTTTCCTTCTGCTTAGTTAGCATTATGTTCTCTCGAGGGCAGGCCTCATCAAAGAACAGAACATTCTGGACACATTTTTAAATGACAGCTGGGTATATAATCCCAACACTCAGAGGCTGAAGCAGAAGAATGGAAAGTTTAAGGACAACTTGGGTTATACAGCCAACTGTGTCTCCAAAAAACAATGATAAATGAATGGATTAATTAAATTAAGTAAAATGGCTGGCTCTGTTTCCTGCTGAAAGCATTTCCTTTGACCTTTACTTTGAGAACATTGTAGGGCCACTGCAAGCAAAACTCAAGAACATCTTCACACTTGCCCGAATTTCCTGTGGAAAGACCCTCTGTGCTGTGCACGCGGGTGGATTAGCTCCATCCCTAGTCATCATCCCGCAGAGGATGATGCACAGCAGTGAGCTGCATTCTGAATGTGGAATTCCAAAAGCAAGCTGCTGAGTGTGCAGACTTGATTCCTGGGGACTTGAATCACCGAAGACCACTGATGTTACTGACAGCCAACTCGAGGCTTCTCTCTGCTGTAGTGAGATTATGTTATGTTGCTACTGTTTCTTGTCATTGTAAATATTTTTCCGGCCTATGGGTTTAATAAAAGCTGATTGGCTACAGGCAAACAGGAAGTGTGGGCAGGGCTACCAGGCTAAGAAAACTCAGGAATATCTCAGAACAGACACAGATGCTACAGAGTCACCATAGAGACAATGCAAATGCCAGGAGACACAGAGGAAAGAAGTTGAAATGCTGCTCTGAGAAAAGGTACCAAGCTGCATGGCTAAACAAGATAGGTTAGATTAAGAGCAAGTGCTAGCAAGTTATATGCCTGGGCCCTAGGTCAGTCAGCATAAAGTTAATGAAAATGTCTGTGTGTTTCTGTGGGACTGTGTTTCTGCTGAACTACCAGACTGCTATTCAAACCTCTGGTCTAGATCAGAAAGTCCAGGACAGAAACATATCACAACATTCTGCTGCTAGAAAAGCCTGATCTTCATCTTCAACCCTGCCCCCAAATTTTAACCTAGAATGGTCCACACTGAATCTCTCTAGCAGCCAACCAGACACTGGTTCTTCTGGAATTTTCTTCTCATGAGCTAATGCTTTGGTCTCTGTAACTCCCTGTTAGCTCAATGGTCATAGTTCTACCATAGATGGGATAGTTGATTTCCATCTGTCAGAGGTCTGCTCTGGTGAACAGAAGAGATGAATCCCAAAATCTTAGGCTAGATCAAGAAGGAAAAGGCTCCCTACTTCATTTTAATTTGAGTTGAATTTCAGAGATAGTCACTCACATGTTCTTTTACATTGGCTTCTCATCTGGTAGAGGACAGCTGTGTGCCACTAGGCTGAGCTAGGTTTGAGTTAGAGAGACCAAGGTGCTGGTTAGGGGCTGTGGCAGCTGCTCTTTGTTTTCTTTTCTGAGCCCCAGACTCAGTTTGAGGACCTGGGACAGTGGTGATTTCATTTAGCTTAAAAGTCATGGCAATTCTTCAATGTGGGCAAATGCAGGCTGACAGACATGAGGAGGTAATGGCTCCATTGTCCTCATGTGGGGAACAGATGAAGTCCTGAGTGAATGTGTGTTTTTGACATGAGCATAGCCTGTCAGGGACCCCAGTGCCTCTGACCCATGAGAATGGTAAGGCCTTTCCTGGGTCAGGCTCTGGGACATGACAAGGTCTTCTCCAACTGAGGATGAACATTGACAGTGTGTGTAGAGAGTATCAACTATAGCTTTCTCCTTCAAGGTTACTGTAGCCTAAAACTGCTCCCCTACAGAGACACCCACCCACCTACCCACTCACGGACTCACGGACTAGGTTTAGCTAACCACAACTTTGTTCAGCTGTATATGCGTGGTAAGTTTCTGGGCTGCATATGCATCTCCATCAGAGTGTATGGGCTACCAGATCCCAGCTTTTCTGTGGGTGTGGCTGTCGTTTCTTCATTTCCTGTAGCCCCACTCAGGTCAGGCCTAAAGCCATGCAGGTCACAGCATCCCTGTTCAGGGATTCCTCTTCTATCTTATACTATTGTAGGAAATTTGGGCTTATCATTCTATAATTCATCAAACTGTTTATTGTTGCTTCTTACTCCTGCTTGGAAAAGAGTTTTCAAAAGGAGGAAAAGATGGTTTTAATTTCTTTTCAACTTAATTCTGTGTTGCCAGTCTCATCGGTCATTTATCTGGTGCTGCAAAACAAATTATACTGGTTCTTGGTGGATAATAGAAGAAATGCTTATTATTTTGGGATCTGAGTCAGGCATCAGCTGCATATCTGGCTCTGGCTCTTAGTCAGCTGAGCTCAAAGCTTGGCTAAGGATTCAGATACCTTTAGGCTTATCTTGGGAGCATCCATCTGTGTCCGGATTTGTTCATGTGGTTTTGGCAATCCCCTTGTTCTCTCTGGCTGGTCTAGCTGGTAATCCCTTGCCACACGGGATTCTGTCTTGGGAAGTTCTCAGTACAGTAGTTGGCATTTGTCCAAGAAGGAGGAAGAAAGAGGGAACAAAGAAGATAAAAGTCGTCATGGCTTTGTAAGCTAATTTTGGAAGTGGCATTTTATCACATTTGCTGTGTTCTGTTTGTTAGGATGAATCACTAGTCCAGCCCACACACAGAGGAAAGAGATGCACAAGGACATGAATGCTAAGAGGCGGAGATCATTCCCTTCAAGGCTGTCCATCACAGCTTGTTAATTAGCACTCACTAGGCCAAAACAAAGATTCAAGGCCTCTGTTATGAAACTGTAGTGAAGCTCTTGTGTGGGAGGTAGATTTTTCTGGGTGTCCTATCGAGGGACAAAGGAAGTATAGTTGGAGATATTGGTCAATGAGCTAAGAGGGTAATACCCAAAGTTAATGATGACTCCAGGGACTTTGGGATACCCACAGGCATTGGTTTCCTATGCAAAAACATCCTCCAGGGCAGCAAAATTTTGGTTGAAATAAGTTTACATGCTTGCTTGGAGAGGTTACATATCTAACACTGTAGTGCTTGGAGCTGTATAGAAATCCCAAGGTCTCTTAAAAGCCATAAAAGCTGCGGAGCCACCTGCCTTTGAATAGGCATGGTTTTGGACAATGAACATCATGGTAGTGATTTTGATTTACCAAGTGCCCCAAAATTTCCTAGGCAATTTTTGACAGATTTTGCCAACGGAAGGTAAATAGTGCCTTGGTAGATGCTAGTGTTGGGAATGTTACAGTCCTCACAGGTGTGTATAACTTAGTCTATCAATTGTTGACTGATGTGGGGGAGCATAGCTCACCGTGAGCAGTGCCACCCTTGGGCAGGTACCAGAGAAGCATAAGAAAGGTAACTGAATGGAAGCCTAGGAACAAGACCATAAGTGGTGTGGTGTTCCTCTGTGGTTTCTGCTTCAGTTCCTGCCTCCAGGTTCCTGACTTGAGTTTCTGTCCTGCCCTGACTTTTCTTAGTGATGGAGTGAGACGTGGAAGGGGGAGGTGGAATACATCTTTGTTTCCCCAGGTTTGTTTTGTTTATTGTTTTATAGTAGCAACAAAAAGTGACACTCCCTCCTCCCTTTCTGGTTTTTCAAGATAGGGTTTCTCCATATAGCTCTGGCTATCCTAGAACTTGCCTCCCAAATGCTGGAATTATAGGTGTGAGCTACCACTGCCCAGCTCATGCTTTCTTTTTTATATATTACTCACATTATTGTTATATATTTAACAATATAGTGAGCCCAATTAGTATTGAAAATATGGGTATGAGGCCACCCAGTAGAGCATGAGAGGCCCTGTCTCTTAAAATCATCACTTTAGTTTTCTAGGATTCCAGCCTGTGAACTGAGGGTTGGAAGAGTATATACCTCCACACAAAAAGGAGTTTTTGTTTTGTCTTGATTTTGAGCTGAGATCTTTCATATTTTGAACTTACTATAGAGTTAGAGGTGACCTTAAACTTCCTGATCCATTTTTTCTATAACTCATGAATTACTCCAGATACATTCAATTCAGAAAAAGTATGTATATCTTCTATCCTGAAACTGTTTATATTTATTATTTATGTGTAGGCGAGAATGCAAGCATGACCTGGTGGCCAACCGATATCGTGACCTAATGCTCCTGAAGTCAGAGCATCATACTCTCCACATCTCTGTGGAAGTGTCTCTTCCACACAGAGCTCTGGTGGTGTGAGCTCTCACTATCTAATCTGAAGGAAAGTACTAACCAACCAAAGTTTCTAGGCTTCCACTACATATCTGGAATGGTTCGCCTCCATGCCCTTTGCCAACCCACAGGCATTGTGGTCTTTATCAGGGGATATGCTGGTAATGACGGCATTTATGTAGTTTTTATATGTGTTCAATTTCTATTAGATTTATTTATTTATTGCATGTGTGGGGATATGCATATGTGTAAGAAGGTTGGAGAATTTGTTTTCTCCTTCCATCATATGAGTTTTAGAGATCAAACTCAGATAGTTAAGCTTGGGAGGAAGAACCTCTACCTACTGAGTGATTTTGCCAGCCCCCATAACTCTTTATAAGTAGGTGCTGCTCATGCTTTCTGCAGGAGAATGAAATGGTTTTTTGGACCTAGAATAGATTTCCATTTGAACAAGGAAGATGAGTGTGGGCCAACACATCTGTACACAGAGGTGATTTCCCTAGAAAAGAGTATAGCTCATTACAGTTAAAATTGATTCCTACAAAATGGTATAATAAAGGATACACAGTCTTTGTCTTCAGATTTCTCATGGTGTTAAGTGTCACAAACATTTTCAACAACTTGCCTTCTCAGTTAGTAGAACTTTGAAAAAATCTTCTCGAATCTCTGGCCACCTGCTCTGGCAGATGTTATACAGAACAGAAATGAGCCATTTCTCCCAAGTCTTGCATACATTGCAGGTAGTAGAGACAATGAATGTTCGGGATTGTCCCAAGCCACTTAGATGTAGAGCCATAATGAATAAATGATCCAAAAAGTTATTAGCATTCTCGAGAGGAGCAGACCTGACAAAATGAACATGTAATGTACAAGGACTGACAAGGTTAGCTTCCTTAATGGAGCTGGTTAGTCAAACAACAGCCGTCTGCATGCTGACAAAGCCAAGGACCCAGTAAGTTGTTCAGACCATGAAACTGAACACCTCAGTGGTCCCAATGTGGCCCCAAAGGCCTGGAGGGTCCCTAGAATGCCTCTGACTTCAGTCTACATTGGAAAGCCAAAGAACCTGGGCTCCAAGGGGAGCGAAAGGTGTGCATAGCAGTGGCAGTGCAGATCAGAGGCATTCACTAACAGGAAGTAAAGGCAGAAGCAGCCCCGCTTTCCCCTCAGATGAGCAGAAGATGCTGCTACCCCAGGCGAGAGCTTCCCGGCCTCATCTAATCCTTCTTGAAAATTCCCTCAAAGATCTATCCAGAAGCATTTCTCTCAGTTGATTCCAGATTCATTCAAACCAACAACCACAACTAACCATCACTCAACGGGCTTTCAAATTTTTAAATAACAAATGCATTTTAAAAATTAAAATTCTATGCCTAATTTGGAAGGGAAATAAAAGTTTAAAACATATCAAGAGTTTCTGTTTGTGTTTCTATTTCTTAACTCCTAAATTTCCAAGTCTTCTAGTGGTCACAGGCATCCCCTCCCCAAGTATTATAACAATAGCACCCCTAGGTCTCTCAGCTCAGTTCACGTGGAAAGCACAGCCGTCAGCCATAGCAGAGCTGGGCATGGGTTCCAGTGGTGGTTAGTATTGGCAAGTGCTTACTTTATTTGTTATTTCTTTCTTGGCAGCTCAATGATTCTTTACTGATGCTGCCTTCTCCAAAGCTCAGGGCAACAGCTTGACGCTGAACACATTCTCTTTGAGGAAAGTCTGTTCCTGAATACCGTCTTTTTGTATGATTTACCTTCACATATAGAAAGCAGGGCTCGGGGCTGGAGAGATGGCTCAGCGGTTAAGAGCACCATCTGCTCTTCCAGAGGACCCGGGTTCGATTCCCAGCACCCACATGGCAGCTAACAACTGTCTGTAGTTCCAGTTCCAGGCAAACACCAAGGCAAATAAGTAAATAAATAATAAATAAAGTCTTTTAAAAAAAAAAAAAAAAGAAAGAAAGCAGGGCTCGAAGGGTGAGACTGTTTCCTCTTGAGAGTCCACAGTCATTTCTGTACTCTGAGGAAGGACTTGGGAAGGTCAGCATTTCCTACGCAGATAGGGAGAGCTATCCTTTCTGAAGGCTGGCCTTCAACGACTATCACATGAACCCAAAGAACTTCTTGTCATTTTAAAAATTATTTCAAGGTTCCCAAAGAGGTCAGAAAACCGCATTGGATCTCTTACAGGCAGTTATGAGCAGAAACTCCCAGACGGGAGTGCTGGGATCTGAACTCCAGTCCTCTGCAGAACCAGCAAGCACTCTTAGGTGTTGAGTGATCTCTCCAGACCTCCTCCTGTTCTTTGATCTGGGGCAGAAGTGGCTAACAATATCAACTAAAAAAAAAAAAAGTGGGGTGGATAGCTCTTCGGGGTGGGTGTGCTTTCCATCACAGTGTGACTGGTTATCACTTGCTTCCTCCAGCCTCAGGAGCCAAGCGGGCAAGGAGATGAGTGTTTCAGTCAGAACTGTTGAGCTTGGCCATAGCTCAAAAGAAGTGCACCTGGCTGAGCTCAGAACACCGATCCCCAGAGCTGTGCATTTGGGAACCAGGCACCCCCCCACCATGTCTTCCTTTTTTTCAGATCATCTCAGACACAAAATGAGGTAAAAAACTGAACTGAGTTACTGCTGAGTACAACACTTGGCTTGGTATTTGAAGGTACAGGAAAGGTAATAGGGATCTCATGGGGATTTGTGGCCTGGAATCACTAACTGGCAAGTACATGAAAAATTTCAGATGTCAAACTGAAAAATTATAAGCCAGCAAATAAAAATAATGGCTACCTTCTCTGAAAGATGAATAAAACATCATAGTCAAATCCATGAGGGGAGAAATACGTAATACATAATATGCTTGACTTTTGAGGAACGCAAATAGAAACAAAAATATTTTTTTTTCTCTACCAGAATGATCATGATTAAAAAGCTTTCAAAGCTCAAAGCTGCTGAGCATTGGCAGAGAGCCTCTTTGTGGCCAAATTCTAGCTGGGTTCCCTGCACCCTGTTTTTGGCTTGGCTTCAGGCCTAGCTTGTCAGCCACAGGTTTGCCAGCATAGATGAGTCTTAAACAAACACTAACCTCACTTGTAGAAGCTTGAGGCTATGTCCCCAGGATGGTGTCAGCCCTCTTGGTGTGGCTGCCCAGGGAAGCTCAGCCCTGGGGAAGATGCTCTGTAATTCCAGCTAGCACAGGCCCCTCACCATTCCCTCAAAGCGCACTGATTAACAAGGCTCATGGCTGTGATCTGCTCCCTGTACACACAGCTGGAGATAAGCTTTTGTATGCTTCTTAGAAATTATATGAAAGATTTCTTCACTGGAAAAGATGTTCAGAAAATAAAATTTTTTTTATCTTCTCTCTATAGGTAGTGATAGACAAGTATACATGTGTTTCAGAGGAATTTATCCAGAATGTTTTTTTCTAAGCTGAAGGATGAGCTGTATGGCTTTTACCCTCTTTTTGGGTATCATGTTTTGATGTATTTAGTTGTAAAAAGAACAAGTCTTTCTTCTCAGAAGAAAAAAACCACAAGTCTATTTTATTTTATGTTGAGAAAACGAACTACATCAGGAGACAAGACATACTGAGCAGGGCAGAGGCCATGGGCTTGGTTATGGCCTTGGTGGTCTCACTGCCCAGCCCTGATACTGAGAAAATCACACTAATGTCAAGTTCCAACTGTAGATTCAAGTGATATCACAAAGAGAGATTTATGCTATTTAATTAAATGTATATCATGAGTCACTGCCAATGAACCAACACTATTAAATGTGTTTATTATGTTTATAAAAATGTGTTTATTATGTTTATAAAAAATTTTGGATAGCCAGTATAGATTTTATTATTTAAAACATTATACACATTTATTTTATACTTACTTATTTTGTATATATGTGTGTGGGTGTGTGCATGCCATACCATGGTGTGATGTGTGCGCAAGTGCATGTGTGCACGTGTGGAGGGCAGAAGACAGCTTGGAGCAATTCGTTTTCTTTTATGACATGGGTCCTTGGGATCAAATTCAGATGGTCAGGCTTGGCGGTCAGTGCCTTTACCAACCTTGACACTCCTAGTACATAGTTTTGAAAATCACTTTGAGGTGAGAAAACAATTTAGAACATGAAATATGCAAATACCTAAGAGTAAAGTTATACACAGAAGTATGTCAAACTCACAGCAGAGATAAACCAAGTCTTGGTCATGAGCTTTTATTAGAATGAGAAGAAATTTGGTTTGACTTAATTTAACTTTTGGTTGTTTTTATCACTTACTTCCTCAGGGATACTGACTAAATACACAACCCTTCCTAGGACACTTAACCATACTTCCTAGCTTGATGACACACTTTTTGTCATGATCCCTATGCTCATGGACCCCTGAGGCTAATCCCCCCCTTTACTTTTATTATATGTGTATTTATGTTTGCTCTATGTTTGTCTGTATATTATGTGCATGCAGTGCCTTCAGAGTCCTGAAGAGGACACTGGATCTCATGGGACTGAAATTATAGGTAGTTTTGAGCCACCATATGGGTACTGAGAACCAAATCTGGGTCCTCTGGAAAAAGAAACACTGCTCTTAAACCCTGAGCCATCTCTCCAGCCCATAGGGCTGGTCTCTTTGATGCATAGTTCACTCTGCCATGAATTGAGCTTTTGGGAATCTGACATCTCCTACCGCTTACATAGGACCTACAAGATTACTCCAGCCACAGATACCATTTCCCAGGTCTCTGTCACAAATACCCAGCTTTATGACTTGAACTTAAAATATGCTTAACAAATATTGGTTAACTGAGTAAGAGTTGTGAAAGAACATGAAGACTAGGGAGTGAGCATTCATGAAGATTCCTGCTAGAGAAACCATGAGTTCTAATACAGATGGTTCAGAATGTTTCCAGAAAGCTAATGCCTTAACTATTTTGTTGGTCACACATCAATTAATATGAAGGCTTTGCTTCTTGGCTGTGGGGAAACAGAGGGACAAAGAGGGTAGGATTACAGCTTTATTTTGGAGCCCGAGGATTTAGACAGCAAACAACAGGATGGGTAGCACTGCTCAGTCAAACACAAGCAACATACTGGAGACTAGTGGGATGCCTGTTATGCTGTACATAGCATTGCAAAAACACAAAATGTTGGAAAGCATTCCTTGGTGTAGAGTACCTGTGACTACGTTGCTTACTTTATTTGCCTGGGATATTTGTATCAGTCTTGTTTTCAGGCTTCCTAGGTGAAAGTATGTTTTTGTATGGTATCAAAGGTCCAACTGGCTAGAACATCCATGGGATTGGGCTGAGATGCTCTAGGATAGAAAATATTAATGTGAATTCATGGGCTCCAAAACTTGTAGAAATAGACAAGTCTCTCTCTCTCTCTCTCTCTCTCTCTCTCTCTCTCTCTCTCTCTCTCTCTCTCTCTCTCTCTGTGTGTGTGTGTGTGTGTGTGTGTGTGTGTGTGTATACTCCAGCTCTGTGTACTAAAATCCTAGGAGCAGTGATTTCCTGTGTAACAAAGAGCACATTCAACTAGGGCTCTGGAAAGAAATTGGGAAACTCCCAGGCCAGGCTGTGAATAATTACAGTCACATTTGGAATATCTTGTGCCAGAGTAAAGGATTGTTCCAAGGCTCATGAGGACTTATCAATTCACACAGAAGCCAGACTGAAACAGCCTGATTACAGGGAATCATTTGAGTACCAAAATAATCCCACTTACAGAAAGCCTGTTGGATACAGTAAAATTCTTCGAGTTCACACTGGCAGAACCACATTAGTACATTAAAAGTTTGACAGGCAAAAGGCTATTTATGTATACACCCAGATCTCTACCATAACAAAATCATTAATTACAAGGGACAGAAAAGCATTTTTTTTCCAGTGGGAAAACCTTACAATACTTTGTAATAAAGTATTCAAAGCGAGCTTCTGAAGGGTGCAGTTGGAAAACCAGAAGTCAGTTCTGATATACTGTTGCCAAAGATGAGTAACCTGAATCCAATAGCCATAGCCAAGATGAGGGCACATGGAAGGACTATAACATTCACAAGTGCCAGGCCTGCAGAAGTCATGGAAAGCTAAAGAATCATGCCAGGTTGGAGGAGGCTAAAGAGGCACAATGACCAAGTATAAATGTGGTCTGGATTCTGTCCTCTTCTATAAAGAACATTTATTGAGACAATGAGTGAAACTTGAACAACACAGGCATTGAATACTATCATGTTGCAATGATAGTTTCCTGACGAGATGTCCTTGAAGACAGGATACCCCGGATACTCTTGATAGTGAAGAACTCTGTAGACAACCCACTCATAACCGTCTTCTTCCCTTTCGTTCCTTGCCTCTCCCTTCTTCCTTTTTATCCTCTACTGCAAGACATTGAACCCAGCGCTTCTGAAATCACATGGCCTGGTTATGGGTCTGTCCCTATTCTTTCAATGATTGGGATCATCACTAAACAAAATAAAAACTAAGAGCTAGAGAAATAGTTTAGCAGCTCAGAGCACTTGCTACTTTTTCAGAGGACTAGAGTTGGTTTCCCATATCCACATTTGTGGCTGACAGCTGTCTGTGACTCTAGGTTCTGGGGATCTGACATGAACCTCTGGCTTCTTGGGTCATCTGGGTTCACGTTCACAAGCAAACACAGTCATCTTCACATAACCGAATTCATATAAATCTCAGACAAATACAAATCTAAAACCAAGAAACAAATGGCAGAAATAAGCCTTTCTTATTCATGGCAGGGGCTGGAGTAGAATGGCTGGCTTTGGAAGCTTTCTATTGCTGTGATAAAACACCACAACCAAAAGTAATATTGGAAGGGAAATGTTTATTTCACTTTTACTTCTACATTACAGTTCACATCCTCAAGAAAGTGATAACAGAAACTCAAAGCAGAAACCTGGAGTTACAACCAGAAAGTCATGGAGGGATGCTGCTTACTGGCTTGCTCATCATGGCTTGTTCATCCTGCTTTCTTATATACCTAGGACCACCAACCCAGGGGTGACACCACCCAGAATGAACAATGATCAGTTAAGAAAATGTACTACAATGTGATCTTGTCCACAGATCAATCCAGAGAGGCATTTTCTCTGATGAAGTTCCCTCTTAAATGACTCTCACTTATGTCAGGAGCACACGACTGAAATGGCTATGGGGTAAAGAATCTTGTTTGGAAGAGTCAAGAAGGAAATGAGATGCAGGCATGGTTGGCAGAAACCAAAAATGAGGGTAGGAGTGGGTTTGGAGATGATGAGGTGACTAACAGATAATGACTAGGCCAGCAAGGTAGGGGTAGGGGGAATGGGAGTGAGTTGGGGGATTGGGGCAAGAGGTGTGTGGGGGGGAATGATAGATTTTTTTAATGCTTTATCTGTATTAAGCCCTAAGTTGGCATTTAATTACAATTTAACTAGTATATAAATATAAATATAGATATTGAAACTCTGATCCACATTTAAAAAAAAATAAATCAGAACCAAGATTTGAATCCTAGCATGGATGATCTCAAAGACAATGTGAGGGTAGAGAAATAATATCACCAAGCTAGGGAAGCGAGCTTGACCTTTGACCTTCCCACTGGAAAGGGCATGGAGACGGAGAGGAAAAGTGATGCTTTGCTATTGCTATTGCCCCCAGGATGTGAATAATCTGAAGAAATGCATCTGCTGAACTCCTCTTGGGGAAGCAGAAGAAAAAGCAAAGAAGGAAACTGTGGACAAACACCTTCCCTAACAAGTGAGAGGAAGCAGAAGTCCAAGGAATTTGCAGAGGACTTGAGGGTATGACAAGACTTCAAAGACTGCTTTAGCAATCTCCACTTTCTGCTTTATACCGTGTGTGGGTCTACTGACTTGCTTGTGATAAATGAATAAAACAAAGGAAATATCACTTCTGTGACGGATGATAATACAAAAAAAAATGTGCCTTCCATCTTGCTAGCCTCTGCTCCTCAATATCTCAGCCTCTCATGATTTCCATGTCAGATTAGCCTCTTATGATTTCCATGTCAGATCTACAAGGCAAAGATCTGAGGGTTTCAGCTTCTAGGCAGTGTGAATGTGGTCCTAAGCCCAACAACCATCTGTAAACTGAATCCTGCTCCAAGCCAGGCAAGTAAGCTTGGGACTGGATTCTGTTCCAACAAAACCTTGATGGACATTCCATAGACATCCTGGGCCAACACCTAGTTTTGTATTTATGAGAGAACCCAGCTGAGAGAACCCAGCTAAACCATACTTAGCTCTCTGACCCCCAGAAACTGAAATAAGTAGTGTTGCTTCAAGATGCTGGAGGTCATTGGATAGATTATGTTTTCAATATTCAAGGACTCTACTGTTTTTTTTGTTCATTTATTTGCTAAAGTTTTTTTATATTCTCAAATCAATACTTATGGCGCTTTCATGGTGTTTTATGAACATAAGCACAGTGGAGGCACAGGTGAGACTGAACAGCTTGCCTGCTATAGACAAGTGGCTTTCTATGGTTTTCCTTTTGTTCTTTTCTGTTGTACCTTGATTTAAAGAGGACTTCTAAGTGCAGTGATGAAGTACTGTTCAGTATTTTTAAAGGCTTGAGGGCTGGGATGTATCTTCTGCTACTGTGTTGCTCTGAGGCCAGGAGACAGATGCAGGTCTTGAGCGTGCCAAGTCTGTGCCTTACAGGGCTACACCTCCAGCCCAGGAACTTGTCTTCTGGAAAGACTACACAAGCACAGTTTTGCTCTGGCATGGGATATGTTTAAGCTGTTGGCTACGAACTCAATAAAGTAAAAACTTATCAACTAGGTGTTTTTAAACACACACACACAAACACACACACACACACACACACACACACACACACAGAGAGAGAGAGAGAGAGAGAGATTGAGAGATTGTGTTGTGTTGTGTTGATTTGCTTGTGATAAAAGAGTAGAACAAGAGAAAAAATGTTGGTCAGTTGACAGAAATGCTATAACCAGAGGTTTCCACTAACCCGGCCCTGTGGCTCTTCCCTCTGCAATGGATCTGTGTGCACTATTTCATGTTGTGTTTATTTCATAGGACAGAACCATCTTGGATAATGAAAATCAACCACAACTTGGTAATGGCAATGGATATGAACATGATGAACACCTAACTGGGTAATTCATCTCCCCACCTAAGAGAGGAGAGTTTCAAAAGGAAATCAAGGTCAAGTTTCTAGGGCTGTTTGTTTCTCACTAGAGATGAGACCGCAGAAACAGAAACCAAAGAAAAGTTTCCTGGTTAAGAAGGTTATTTTAAGAGCTGGAAAGATGGCTCAGTTATTAAGAGCACTTACTGCTTTTGCAAATAACCTAAGTATGATTCCCAGCATCCACATTGGTTGGCTTACACCTCTAACTCCAGTTCTGAGGGTTTTTTTTTTTGTTGTTGTTTTGTTTTGTTTTTTATTGGCTCCCTTAGGCACTGCATACCCATAGTGCATACATAGGCAGGCAGGCAGGCAGGCAGACAGACAGACAGACAGACAGACAAATTCTTACACATTGAAAAGACAAATAGATTTTAAAAGAAGGTTATGGTTATTTTGGGCAAATGTGAATGAAACACATTTTCTAGGGAAATTAGCCCTGTAGAGCATCGTCCACTCTGTAAAGCCCAAAGCTGTGTGTGGATCAATACTGTGAAAGTCATCAGATGAATTAAAAACTCCGTGACTATCTAGAATGATGAAATCGGGGCAGCTCCTGGCAAGGCTAATGTACACTGACGCAGCCAAATCAGTGAAAGGGCTCAGGACACCATGCCAAAGGGAACAGCCCTTTGGAGACCCAGACAGCCTAAGCACAGCATTTCCATGACCTGCCTGGAAAGGCACGGCTTTGATGGCTGGAAGCCTATTCACTCCACAAGACTCCCTTTTATTTGAATTCTTAATTAGGCTCCTCATCACACAACCCTGTTCTCACTCCAAAGAGTGTGCTAAGTTCTTGAAAACATATGGGTTTGCATAATGCCCGTCTTTGTTTAGCATGTGTATATTTGGGGTTTTTTTTCTCTCTTTTCTGCCTCTGCCCTGTTATTTAAATGCTCCTCTGAATGACTAGCTTGTGTTCTTCACACCTGTGCCATGTGAAACAGTGTGCAGCCCCTTATTCTGCCCAGTCTACCCCTAGTTCCCACCACCACCGTAACTGTCCACTTTGTTACCTTCACACATTCTTTCACCTGTGATTATTTCACAGCCTTCTCCCTGTGGCTTCCCCTCCTTGATTCTAATAGCCACCAGAACTCATGCCAAGAACACAAAAATCCTCACGTTAATGTAACTGACTCAGAGCATTGTGACTACAGGACTCTGGTTCTGGCTGGGGATCCGTGGTACTGGAGACTGAATTAAGGGCTTTGCACATGCTGGGTGAGCACTGTACCAAAAGAGCCACACCCTTAACCTCCCACAACTATTTATTTAGTATGAAAAAGTACAGTAGTGGTTTCTAACTCTAGTTTTGCCTAAAAGCTCTGAAAGTTCATCTAACAAAAACTCCAGAAAAAAAAGGAGGGAGAGACAAGTGAGGTTAAAATGACTAATAACTCTTGCACATCCATGCACATATGCGTGTGTGTGTGTGTGTGTGTGTGTGTGTGTGTGTGTGTGTGTGTGTGTTGCTGCTGATCAACTGGAGAAACTTGCTCATTCCATGTGCATGTTTTACCACTGAACTATATATACCCCAAGCCCTAAGTACATTTTAATTTAAAAATAAATGTTATGAATAGTCAAGGGACAGAGAAAGGTATAATAAAATAACCATAAAATAAAGGGAATACTTCCAAAATGAGAATTGTGTTTGACACTCAAGGAGTGAATTTGGAAAGTACAGTTCAAAAAACCCCAAGATGTAGGGTGAGACTGGAAAGAGAATAATATAGTTTAGATGGTCAGAAAAGCCAAAATATATACAGTTTGCCTGTGGCAAGTGTCAAGCATATCATGTTCCTGCTAAGGGAAGCCACAATGAGTAGTATAAGGAAACCACAACATGAGGAATCTATTTTTATTTCTGAGTTACACAGCAAGGGTTTATAGATATATTGTGTTCTCATACATTTTTATATTTTTAATTCATACTATTTAGGTAGAATTTATTTGCTTACGAAAACAAGTCTAATATACACTGTACTCTGAGCAATCCAATACATGTAGAAAAACTCTTTCGATATATAAAAGGTTAATTTGTGCACAGCTAGATATTCCTAAAGTAGTGGGCATTGTGAGAAGACAAGAGTTGTGCAGAACCATAAAGGAATCCTCAAATCACACCTTAAGAACGGAGGCTGGGGGAGTGACCTCTTTGCTCATCAGTATGCCCTAAGGAGGAACCTTATGTAACACTGTATGGCTTCAACAGGAACAATGGGAACACCGGCCGCCTCTACCTCTCCTGGCTGCCCTCAGACTTCTCACCCTTCTCCTCCAATTTTCTGTGCTTTTGTTCCACCTCTTAGTCTAAAGCCAGCTAAACCGTAGCTGCTACTTAGAGTGAAAACACCACTTTGGCCCTGATGATCCCTTGGTGCTCCCTTAACTACAAATCTATAGGAAAAAGTGCAAAGCAGTTCCCAGCAGTCTGAACCAAAGCTAGAATGCTGAGGGTACAGGCACTAGAGCCGAGCAATGTAAGACTTCTATCTACCTGTTTATGGATAGCCTTGGGGATTTGCCAGAAGTCTATTCATCTGATAAACGTGATAGCTTTTCTCTTGCACGTGCAATTAAAGTAAGTTTTGTTTTTGAAGATAATAAGACAGCATAATGGTATGGTATTACAGCCCAGGATGTTCCAAACAACATCATTTATTTGAAAGATGCTCACACTAAATATACTGTGTCATGTACCTGAATGATCCTCCATACACAGGCTGGACAAGCTCAAAGAAAGTGTAAATGGTGGGGTTGTTACTCTATCTAGTGGGTTGTGAAAAGCACACTTTCTCAATAGCCCCATGTCTACAGATTTGCTGAGTTGAACTCTGAGGTCCTCATGACTTCATGGGTCCAACATGGCTGGGGGATCCTGTAACTCATCTTCCAAATGGAATAGGATGGAGTTAATGTGTTGAACTGGTGAGCAAGTCTAAATATTGGGTAGCTACACTCATGTCACCACAGTGTCTGGGGTTGGGCTTCCAAAGGTCAGGGCAGGCTGTAAAAGCCTAACTGATTCTGGGGTTTTTCTATTAAATTAGCTAAATGAGGAAGGAGATTTAAAAAAAAAAAAAGACAAAGATCAAAAAAAGATACCAAGTTGAAAGGGATCAATAGGTGAAACTAGATGTTGGTATGGAGGGAGGCTGATGAAGGAAAGGGAGCTGGCCCATGTACACAGTGTGAGCTTGTATGGAAGACCAGATTAGAACCAGACATGAAGTCTCCCTGCTGAGGAGACTTCTCCAGGGCCTAGAGTATAGTCAGCTCTCCTTGTCAAAGCCACCAGGCAGGGCCTGTCTTCACTCTGTCCTTCTGTCTGCCAGCTACCTGGTGACAGGTGACTCTGGAGAATGAGCCTCAAGAAGAGCTTTCTGGATGGTTCCAGTCTGAGTCTGACCATTGCATACTTTTACGAGGAGGACCCCTCCCTTTTCTCAGTAGGTCCTGGGTGACATTTCACTGCCTGTAAATGTCAGAATTTTCTTTACAAAGCCAGACATGGTGGTGCAAGCCTAGAATGCCAGCATTTGGGAGGCTGAGGCAAGAGGTCACTACAAGTTTGAGGCCAGACTGGTCTAACATAGTGAATTCTAGGTCAATTAGGCCTACATGGTCAAGTCCTGTCTTGAAAGGAAAAAAAAAATGTTTTTACAAAACCAAATGAGTTTACAGCTGCTTCTGCCTGCTCAGATGGAGAAAGTGTTTAAATAGATACAAAAAGTGAAGGGGCCACGGTGGGAACGGGTAGGGGTCGGCACACTTTCTTTTTTTCCTCCTCTAAAGACAGTAAGTGTGAAGACCGTCTTTGTGGAGAACTGCCTGTTGTCACCATTCCATTCTGAGAGGAAGGTGTGAAAGAAGCTTCAGACAGTATGAAAACAATGTGTGTCTCCGCATTTCAGTAGTATTTTATTTTAGGATTCTAAAATCTGTAAAATGTCCTAGTCTGGTTAAATATGTCTAACTAGAGAAAACCACCTTCGCTTGTATGGGAGTTCTTCCCTTGGAGTTGCTGGCCAAACTCTGGTAGGGATCCACAGATTAGAAACTGCACTGGCAAGTTAAGGGCTATCTAAAAACTAGAAAGGAACTATTTTGCAAAGGCTAGTATATACTTGCATTTAATTTAAAACCTCTTAAAGCAGGTTGCTTTTGCAATGCACGTGAGAGTTAATTGTGGATGAGTCAGTGTTGCCAAGTAATATTTGAGTGGGCCACCTTTGAGTTGGCACTCGAAGCTTAAAGGCTTGAACCTGCCTTGTGGACTGAAGCATAGTTAGCTACTGAAAATCTGATGTTCACGTTAAGTTTCATAATATGAAGTTCTTTAAAGTTCACTAGGGAAATAATGTCCTAGAAGAAGCGTTACCTACAGCTATGTGAAGTAAAGCTTACGTGAGTTAGAAAGCCTCAGTTCCTTTTGAAAAATTAAAAGAAGACTCAAGTGGATAGGAAGGGAGTGGTTGCCTTAGCTGATGAGGTCTGCCTGTCCTAATCAGACTCAGCATTTCATAGAGTTCTAGCTAAGCGCATTCCTGGGACAAAGCAAGCCCTGTGCATCTTAAATCTGGAACAAGCTCCACGGGGAAATTCAGTCATCTACGGACATGCATCCACATCTGTCTAACAGCGGACTTAGGCTATGCTTTTGGTAAAAACCAGTCTAAGGAACAAGTCCCATTGCACCAAGGGTTAACAGAATATTAAAATGAAAGGTTCTATTTTCTTGCTAAGGTTCAACTAAAGTCATTGAGGCACATAATTGGCAAAATAGGAAAATACACAACATTTCATAAAATATTTTAACAGTAAACAAATTTTCTTCCCCTTGGACATTTCCAATGGCACCACATGGTGCAAAGCAGAGGAAGGTGACACCATCCCTGTCTCTTCCAGGTGAGCATGCTCCAGCAGAACCACGAAGCAGGAAGTGATCCCTCCGCAGGCTTGACCCTCTAGGGCTTTTCTTTCAGCTTCAGGTCAATACTGGATTGAAGGGGGCGGGGGAGAAAAAACACACCAGATGAGGAGCATGTGTCACTTGTTTGCATCTTCAAATAACTTAAAGAAACCACCTGAATTTTTTTATGCTAAAAAAATCAACAACTAGCTGTTAAGTTATTCTAGAAAGTACTGACTCTTGGGGGCTGGAGCAATGGTTCTGGCTCGGTGGTTAAGATTACTGGCTGCTTGCTCTTCCAGAGGACCTGGGTTTGACTTCCAGAATCCACATGGTCATTCATAACCACTTATAACGACAGTCTCAGGGAATATGATGCCCTCGTCCAACCTCTATGGATATCAGGCATGCGCACAGTGCACAGATGTACACACGCAGGCAAAACACACATACACATATAAATAAGTGAATATTTTAAAAATAAAAATATTGTTTCTTTTTACAAAATTGCTTCTGAAAACATTCTTCAGCTTTCCAAAAGGACCCAGAAACAAGGTGATCATGTTAAGCCTCAAATCTAAAGTCAAATCAGATGAAGAACATCACTATGCCTTCTTCTTTTTAGTGAATCACTTTTCTTTCTTGTGAAAGTCAGTTTTTGGGGTCCACTTGACTAAAGAGATGGTACAGCAAATTTCTCTCTCTGTGTTTGTGTGTGTGTGTGTGTGTGTGTGTGTGTGTGAAGTCAGACAGGGCTTTCTCTCTCCTCACACTGTGCCTTCCTGTCTGGAGGTCTTTTCTCCTACAGTTGCTTGTGGACCTCAGACTCCGAGATCTTCGAACTTTGAACATGGGAACACCCCAACAACTCTCTAGAGAGCCTTCACCCTTGGATTGGGGCTACACACTGGTCCTGGGCTGCCTAAGCAGCAACCTGCTTTCCTGGCTCTCCTAACTCCTCTCAAATATGGAATAAACATTCTAGGAATTGCATGGGTCTCTCTTCCGCCTGTTTATGAACATCATACGACTGTCTTGAACGTCCACCACACAGGAGGAGAACTAGAGCAAGTGACCAGCCAAAGAGAGGACCCCAGTCATGACAGAAAGGAATTAGTCATTTGAGAGCAACGTACTAGGAAGTCTGGATTTCTCTCTGCCCCTCTAAGCCACCAGTCGGCCCGGGGTGGACTTTCCTGCGGCCATGCAGCGAGCAAGTCCTTTGCAGACAAAGCTACTTTAACCCAGACCATTTGTCTATCTAGGGTGCACTAGTGTGGTATTTTCCTTTGAAATTCCCTCACTGATTTCAACTTTATAGCTGCGCACACTTGACCATACCACTTTCATCCTCCAAGTTCCCATTCCCGGACTGTATCTTCCTCAGACAGATGGGCACAGCTTTTCTCATGACTAGTAAAGAAGCAGGTCTAATTTGGCAATAATCTTCTCTGCTTAGGGAGTTAGAAGAGCCTGCTGTGACAGATAGGATGAGGGGCCAGCTCAAAAGGGACCAGATATTGGTAAATTATTTGTTTCATGTGCCTTCAAGGGTCTGACTTGTTATCTGCAGGATTTTCCTTGAGTGGTATCTTTGCTTATCTACTGGACTCCTGTATCTATTTCTAATGTACTTTTACAAAGCAGGTAATTTTTTCTTTTTAATTGTATTTGTTGTTAAAATGTACTCACAAATCAGTGCTAGGTTTGAGTTGGTAACTGGAGTTTTATTCTCTCTCTCATAGAGTTGGCCCAGTTTTCCCTTGAAAACACAGACATTTCCTAACCTCAGACTCTGTAGAATTTAAAGTAGGCAGTCACTGTGCTTTACAATCTGGGCCTTTGACAAATATCTGACCTGACACACTAGAATGTACATCTGCAACTCTTTCTTTCTTTCTTCCTTCCTTCCTTCCTTCCTTTCTTCCCTTCTTTTTTTCTCTTTTGTTCTGAGTCCTTTGTCAAACTTTCTGGGAGCTTAAATCATTGTTTAGGTGTTTGGTAACCAAATAGGCTTTAGTCTTTCAGCTAAAGTAAAGCCTCCTTACCCAGTGTATGTAAAGAACAAGCAACTGTAGGCAACTTCCTGGTAAGTCTTCACAGGAAACCACTCTGCAGATTGCTTTTGAGACAAGTGCTACCTTGTGGGGTTAATAAAGCCACTGATAATGTTTCTAGTTCATCTTCACCAAATAGAGCCATTGACCATATTATTTTAAAAATGCAGTACGTGTATAAATAGCCCTGCAATAACGTTGTGAGATGAAACCTAAAGTAAGGGGGGAAAGCCCTGAGAGCAGTTTCCTAACAAAATGTCCCTTTAAGAACAACATCAATGATAACTTTTGACCAGAACTGAATATAAATGGGGATTTGTTCTGTCTGGGGAGATGAGCTTAGCTGCCCATAACCAACTTATGGTAGAACTGTTCAGTAGCAGGCTGGTCTTACTTCTTGAATGCATTAAATGAGGTTCCTTTCAAGGTATGTGTCAATCCTATTTAATGGCAGTCAAAAATACTTGTGTTTTCTGGAGGAGTGGCAAGGAAGGTATAATGTTCCTAATCTCTGTGGAGACTGGGGGGCCACTACAGGACTCTTGCATATCTCATTTCACTTCATTCCTAGCCGGATGGAGCCCTTTGCAAGAGCGTGTGACCAATTTGAAGTTCAGCCATTCAGTACTAGTTACAGGTGTAAAATGCTTTTCATATAGGTTTCTTCTGTCTCACTGCAGGAGATGGTGATCAAGACCCATTCATTCTAACATTCATTCTATCAAACAAATGTCTGATGATCAGAAGGAAAACTTCTGCCCACTTTTGTTCCCCATCTGGGATCTCATCCTGCCGGTTAGGGAGATGATGTGCTTGGTAGGGGCTCAGGAAATACAGGGATGAAGAAAAGGGAAACTTCCAGGGCATATATTCTTCTAAGAACGGGAAGCAACATCAACAGTTGGCAGCATCCCCACACCTCCCACCCAGCCCTGGAAAGAGCCCAAACAGGAATAGATGTGCCTCCCTCTACACCAACCCAACAGCCAGAGCAGACAAAAAGGCATGCAGAGGAGTGGGTAAGCCCCAAGATGTAGCAGCAATAGGCCAAAGAAGGGCAAGTCAAACTGTGGGTGCTGGCCAGTATTTCAAGGGCATTGCTTTGCCACAAGAGAAAATGCCCTGTGTTTGAAAATGGATTACAGGCTGGAGAGATGGCTCAGAGGTTAAGAGCGTTGACTATTCTTTCAGAGGTCCTGAGTTCAATTCCAGCAACCACATGGTGGCTCACAACCATCTATAATGACATCTGTATACTGTATACATAATAAATATAGTAAATCTTAAAAAAAAAAAGAAAATAGATTACAATGGACTTAAAGATCAAGATATGTTTGCTTTGCAAAAACATTTTGCTGGAAGTAACTGGTGCTGTCATCTCAAAACCTGGACAAGAGTGACCTTTAGGACATAGCTACATGATTTGAAAGGTCCCCTTACAACAGCTATCCTGACCTTTGTTCCTTTTTTGAGTTGGGACTCAGTGTTTTGTCCCTAAACTTCCTTTAAGCTGCGAGGTCAACAAGGCAGCTTCAGACGCTGCACTGTGCTTTTCCAACTTCTCTTTGGACTCGGAGAAGACAAACAGTAGCAAGGGAGATCTGCTGAAGTTGGTCTTTCTTGCCTTTCTTGGTCCCTGGGAATAAGGACAATTCTAAATTTTCTACCACTTAAGCCAAATTAGAAGCCTCTTGCTGGACGTCAAAATTTCTGAGATTATATTGCTGACCACCGTTATGTGAAATTGATATGGCCACTCTGATGTGAGCAGTTTCTGTCCTTTGTTAGATGAGAAGTAACAAGCATTTTAGTACAGACCCACCCCTCTGATTTGAAAGCCATGGGCTCTCAATAGACAAGGTCAAGATTCAAATCTCACCTTACAGTCTCTGTCTCACTAATGGCTACAAAGCATTGGATAGTTACATGTTTTATCCATAGTTTCTTTTTCTCTGTAAAATGTACTTCACAAGCTTACTCTAGGCTGAATCTCAGGCACTGTGTGTGAGCTTCTTACAGAGTCTGGCATAGGCTAAGGACTCTATGTGTGTCCAATTTCTATTTCTTCTGACAGGACAGCAATATCTAACTATAAAATTCCAGAAATCCCAGGCAGGCTCAACTGCCTCTTGGAATTTGCAAAGCAAAGACATTTCTTCCCTGTCCACCAAAATATTAAATCCACATGGAAGGTTGAGCTTTTCCAAACTGCAATGGATGATGTAACTCGGAAACCAGAGTTGTGGTCCTCTTGCCCCAGTGTTTGTACAATTGGCCCGAAATGCATTTGCTCGTTTGGAGTGGACGGGGGAGCTGCATGTAAAGCATTCAGTCATCCTTTATGGCAATAAGACAACTGTAGACCGCAAATGTCTCTGTGAGCAGTCATTTCAGGAGCAGAGTCCATGAAAGCTGAACATCTCAACAGGTTTACCCAATCCAGGATACATTAGTTTCTACACACAACTACAGGTAACCACCCAGCTGTTACTGATGGTGAGTTCTTACTCCTTGTCCATAGAAGTCATTTCCGGATCATTGTAAAGGCAGCTAGTTCTGAGTGCAAGGGAAAACAAACAAACACACAAACAGGAAGTAGTCAACATTTTCTTGGACTCACTGCACATCAGCAAATCACTGACTGGAGCATTTGAAACTGTTTAATGTAGTACGATGCTACTCCTGTGATCTCAGATCATCCCACAACAAATGATGCTATCAACAGTTAGCATCAAGTCTGAGATACAGTCTTTAATCAAGATATAGAAATATAGAAAGATATAGTAACAGTAAGAAAACTTCAAATACCTCCAGTGGTTATCTGTCTAAGTCACTTTTTCTTACTTTTCAAATCTGTTCTTATGCAGTGAACATACATATTGAAAAAAAACTTTTATATACCTAAAATAATAAAAAAATTAATGGCTGAATTTTGTTTAGACATAACACAGTCAGCTTTCAGGCTTCACAAGAATGAGGATTTTCCAAGACATGGAAAGAAAAGATTGCCTGGGCCAGCTCTGCTTGATGTTGTTCAGGAGAGGGGCAGGACGGTCACCATGCCCCAGGCGGGGCAGGGATCCGGCGGCACTCATGAATTCTAACACTACCTAAGTGGGACAGGTCCAGGAAGAAAAGTGTAGTCATAGGAAAGAATGAAATCAAAGTTTTCAATGGTGTGTATGTCTTTGTATAATATAGCTGTTTATGATATCCATATTAATGTAACAACTATGCCAACCGATTTCAAGCTCACCTTATATCAATTCCCAGTACTTAGTTCACTGCAGCTTTTACTTTTTTTTCCTCCTTTGGTAAGGTTTTTGTTTTGTTTTGTTTTTCTTAAGGGGGGGAAATTATTTAAAAGAGTCTATGATCTTTTTTACTTTTTAAAAAAAGATTTTTAAAATGTATATGAGTGTTTTGCTTGCATGTATGTATGCCCACCGCAAGTATCCTGGTGTCTGCAGAGAAAAAGTTGGATCCCTAAGAATTGGAGTTACAGTGAGCTGCCATATGGGGTTTGGGCACATAAACTAGCAAGTGCTCTTAACTGCTGAGCTGCGCTCCAGCCCAAACAATCCTTTTCAAACACAAGGGCTCCTTATCGTTGACAATGATTGGACAAGCAAATGTATCCATTTGATGAGGGTCTGTGGCTAGTTCAGGATTTTCCTGAGAGTATCGGGGGCTGTTTCCCTCTCTGGGCATTGCCCCTCCCCGCCCTCACGCTGCTGGTGGTCTGGTATTTTTATGAAGAAAGTTTGCTCTAAAGAGCAAGGACTGTGAAGTAAACGGTGAACTAGCAAGACCCAGCAAGGCGGGAACAGAATCAGAAAGGGCAAGCTTCCAACCTCAGCCTTTCCTGCTTTTTAATTGAGTCATCTCTCCAAAGAGAACAACAATTTGCAGACATTTTAATGCTACCTCTGGAAAGGCAGTGAATGCATTCTTCCTCATTTGCAAACAAAGAATGGGTTTGTATACAAACCTTTCGCAAGTATTTTCTACCCTTGTGTGGGCCTGAGGTTTAAAAGAAAGCTGACAGGCTGAGCCATCTCTGTGGAGGTCAATGGGAGGTGATGTGCAGTACCCAGGGGAGAGGGAGAGGCTTTAAAATGCTGTAGGACCAGAAAACACAGTAGTAGGGGAGGTGCTGTTCTTTGATATACTACATAGCTGACTCAGGTTAGAGCCAGTCCAAAGCTTTCTAACAAAATCACATGGACAGTCAGGTCATCTAGTAACAGAAAGAACTGGGGGACAGCTAGCTTCCAACCTCAGATAAGCAGGGACCACATTTTTTGAGCCAACAATCATCTACCGAGTCTTCCCCGGGATTTAGGGCTGCATCAGAGGCTAAAACAGCTAAGGAGGTACAGTGGGCACCAAAATGATTGGATTCTGAGGCATTTCAAACCCCTGTGGAACCAGGTGTGGTGGTACATGCTCTAATCCTAGTACTTGGGAAGCAGAGGCAAATGTATCTCTGTGAGTTCGAAGCCAGCCTGGTTTACAAAGGACGTTCCAGGCCAGTGAAGGCTATAAAAGTGAGATACTGTCTCAAAAACAACAAAAACCATCCAAACAACCAAACAACCCGCACCCAACTAAAAAACAAGCCCCTGTGGGGTCAACAGAGCTCAATTTATTTTTCTTAGATACACCCACTTATATACACCCAAATGTGAAAACACTTTTTAATTCCACCATCAAAAGGAATAGGCTCAATTGGAGTGGAATTCTTCTGGCAAACAGATTATCCAACAAATCTGCATCAAATGGCTAAGACCATTTAATTATTTTTATTCTGGCATTTCTAATGTAAAAGATTCAGATTTTAGGCAAATTCTGTAGGTTACTTGTAACAAAAATATGTAGGTAACAAAAAAATCTAAAAGGATTGTTTTTTAAATAAGGAACTAGCATTTATAACCATATAGAAAAGCCTCACCTCTTATCATTTACTTAGAATTTTTAATAGCTTTGGACATTGTTCAAGCTTTTGGCTTTGGTTATAAAAATTAACAGTATAAGCAACATTTAAAATGGTGAAGAAGCTTAATGTACTTAATGCAGCAGACTTTCTGGATAGCAACACATAACATCAGAAGATTTCTTTGTGGCCTTGAAAATAACAAAACAACAACAAAAAAGAAGATGGGGGCTCTTCCTAGTCAGCTCTGGGCCAACATTGCAGGGCTGTCTTTTAGTGCCACATGGGCAGAGGTAAGCTTGTAGATTTATGTTATGCAGTGAGGTAACTATCTCTATCCAGTGGGAAAGATAATCTGATGGTAGCATATTGTCCTACTGAACATTAACCAACTTGTTATCTAAGCCACCTATCATATCCAAACAGCCTTTTGTAAATTCCCTATTCTCAAGTTTGCAATTGTACTTTCTGTAGGTTCAGTTACAAGAAGCCAAACATGCTCTGAAAAGAGTAAATGGGAAATTTGGAAATAAATCACTCATCAGTCTAAAGTAACTTCTGTTATGCTACCAACTGTGAATCACAGGTATGTCTGCACAGGAAAACAGACAGTGCAATCAGCATTGGAACTGGATATGGTTTCAGGTATCCATGCAGTACCTGCTACTTAAGTTCTCTTTAGGTGCATGGAAACTTACTGCTTTCCTCACTAATTATTTTATCAAATAACAGCCTTTGGCATGTGTTCATTTTATGTTTTCCTGACAGTACATGTTTGCCTTCTTCAGTATCATGCTTCACAGGACCATCCCCAATCAAAATAGCTTGGACACTACATGCTAAGTGATTGTTCTTAAAAATTAAACCAAGAATTTGTTTAGTTTTACTATTATTTTATGTGTATGGATGTTTTGTCTGCATGTATGTCTGGGCACTATGTATATGAAGTACCTGCAGAAGCCAGAAGAGAGTTTGGGATTGCTTAGACCTGGAGTTATAGGCAGTTGTAAGCTGTCATGTGGAAAGTTGACGCTGGTCCTCTAGAAGAACAGCTAGTCTCTGTAGCCCCAAAGTGTTATTTAAATCTCGGAAGACCGTAAAACTAATTCTACAAAAATCTTTCGAGTTTTTATTCACTACTGGTTCTCATAACATGAACAGGTGTGGTTCTGTTGCCTCACTATATCTAAGGAACATTCAGATGCAACACTCAATGTGACACTGCCTATGATGTCTTTTCTGGTGACATCTAGAATTTCAGATACATTAAAAAATAAATTAAACAGTGACAAATGCACTCCTTAAGGTAACCAAGACTATGGGGGAAATAGATTATAATAAAGACACCGATGATTACATTGGCCAAAGGAGAAAGGAAACTTTCCAGTGCAGCATTATTATGGTGGGTCAAGAAGAGAACAGCAGGCATGCAGATTCTCCCATCAGCCCTGAAACGCAAGCCAACATCACACCAGCCGCAAAGCCCAAACCAGGTCTTACTTAGCTGCTTCTGATGCCTCCCTCAGTTCTTCATCCAGTCTGCATGAGCAAAAATTATCATTGGAGAAAACAAACAAACAAACAAAGAAAAAGCAAGCAGAGCATGAGTGTCTCCTGCAAAGCAGAGCCAAACGCAAGTGGTGTGTATTCGCTTTTTTAAACTTTCTTTCTTTTCAAAACTGTCTCCAGCCGCACTGAGACACACTCAGCTAAACATGGTGCCATTCCTTCTGTCAGGAGCTCCTGTCTTCTTTGCAAATTCCTTCATAAAGTTGATATAGATGTCACAAGGGAATGAGAAGCATGCGGGCTGCATGAAGCTCGGAACATCCATATCAGAGTGTTGGGTATAGTTAAAGTTAGCTCAGAGCCTGCGCCAAGTCAGGGTGTTTAGTGGGTTACAGTAGCAAATCAGGTTGATCTCAACAGCTTTTACACACAGGACAAAGCCTTCAGGGAATTCAGAAGACTGATACAACAGTTTCTGTAGCATGTTGAGGTCATCCACAAATACAACACTGGAATACACACACAGGGGTCCAGAATGAATACAGATCTCGAGATTTTTACCTCACACTTCTCTTAAAAGATTTTTCTTCATCGTACCTTACAAGACAAGAGATGGATGCCATGAGGACAGTGAGGAACAGGAGGAAAAGGCTTTAAGGCAGTGCTTCTCAACCTTCCCAATGCTGTGTGTGACCTTTAATACAGCTCCTCATGCTGAGGGGACCCTCAACCACAAAATTATTTTGTTGCTGCTTCATAACTGTAATTTGTTACTGTTATAAATTGTAAAGTAAATATCTGATACGCAGGAGATTGGATATGCTGTCCCCAAGGGGGTCGCAACCCATAGGTTGAGAACCATTGCTTAAACAGTAAGACCAGAATGAAAGAAAATGCTTACCCAGACAACATGACTGGCTTTAGGACAGAAAACTTAATTGAATTAGGCACGATTAACAATTTATGGTTCATAAATATACAGTCAATCTCATTATTTGTCAATTTCTTTTTTTTTAAACAATTTTTTTAAACTTTATTTATTTATTTATTTATTTATTTATTTATTTGCCTTGGTGTTTGCCTGGAACTGGAACTACAGACAGTTGTTAGCTGCCATGGGGGTGCTGGGAATCGAACCCGGGTCCTCTGGAAGAGCAGACGGTGCTCTTAACCGCTGAGCCATCTCTCCAGCCCTATTTGTCAATTTCATATCTTAAAATCTGCTTGTTCACTAAGACATCTGGAATTTCCAGAATTAATGTGCAGTGCTTTTGTTCATTTGTGGACAGAACAAGGGGACAAAAATTCCAGTTGCTCCTTGTGCACAGGACCAGCAGGGGTCAAGCAGGCTGAGGCTGTACCTTCCTGTCTCAGACAGCTTCTTTGGTAAATGTTTTCCCCCATTTTTTGTGTCTTTGGCTGGTGAGCACACTCCTTAAAATAGCAGTCAAGCGTGTTACCAGATGTTACCTACTGTTTGTAGGCACGAGACAGCCAGTGCACCCCACAGAGAACGTGTGTGTACCTGTTTACCTACAAATTGTAGTGCTGGGGCCTTAGGTGAAAGATTGTGGATTGTTCTGCTTGTTTTACAGATGGTCTTTCTGTGTAGCCCAGGCTAGCTTCAGACTCTCTGGATGTTTCAGTTTTTGAGGGCTGTGATTATACACAGTTGCCACCACACGTAGCTGAGCACAGTGACAGTCACCAGTATGTATGTGTGTGCACACTAAAGAGCTTTTTCTAAAAGAGATACATGTGAGCCAAGGTTAGTTACTGGTGGGTGAGACAGAATCTCAGGCCTGCATTCCCCCAAGGAATAATGGCTCAGTGTCTACTGAGTATCTACAATGACTTTATTGAACACAACTGTCCCCAGCTAATGAGAACCATCTGTAATTAATAAATATAAACTGCATTTCAGCCCACTGATGCCTGGCTCCACCTAGCTGAATTATGGTCTGAGGATTGCTTGGGATCAAATGCTTTTGAGTGTTATTCAGTGAAAGAAAACAGCTATGGCTGCGTCAATTTGAAAATTGCACAATGTGACTATGAAGCAATGAGAGCTAGTAAAAGAAATGGCAGAAAAGGTGCCCTGAGATGTATCATAAGGACAGGGGAAACACAGATGGATGGGGTAAGCGGGGCACCCACAGTGCTAGGTTCTTCCTCCAGAAAATAAATATTTCTAAATGAAACTCTTCCTCCTGAAGCAACTTTTCCAAAATGCAGCCCTTGAGGATAAATGGAAAGTTCTGGCTATGTCTAGCTTGTCTGGGGACACTCCACCCTCACATACAGTAATTCTCCAAAGCCACACAGTCATAATCAGTAGCACTGTAGTAGATGTTAAGCTGTGGGCTCACAGCCCACTGCTCACTGCCCCCATTCCATCCTCAGGCCCATCCACGCTCTGAGAATTACTTCCCCATTTTATGGATGTGAACACTAAACCTCGGAGGAATTTTATAGGCTGCCTGAAGTCTCAGAGACATTGAAAGTGGGAGGGAAGGTTCACATCGAACTGCATCCAAAACTGGTCCTCGTCTCCTCATCCCACTCTCCTCTCTGTCAGGCCATGGGAGGCCTTGCTGGTTGTCTGGAAAATGGCCAGTGCTCACTCCCTTCAGGAGAGAGAATGTCCTTGTCATCTTTTGCAAAGGTATAGCTGTCCAGGAGGTGACTGACAAGTGGTGAGGACGGGAGATAGAAGCTTGTTAGGAAATTTTAGGGGCAAGCTCCTCAAAAGGGAGCAGTTCTGAATTTTGTCCTTGGACCGAAGCCAGAAATGTCTGTAGTTCTGTCCTGGCTGGATGCTAGACATGCAAGGGTTCTACTGTCTTGCTGTGGTTTCTTATTATCTTTTTTTTTTTTTTTTTTTTTTTTAACACAGCAAGGAATACTGTTGTCTGGAAGCTATATATGAGGTTGTGGCAAAAACTGGGGCACACCAATAAATACCTGGTGGGTAGAACAACCAGGCTGACCAGATCTCCCCCCAGGCCCCATCCCATGCCTCAATCTAGAAAAGCCTTCTTAGCTCCTAGACAGGGACATTTGATGGTGCCCTTTCCTTGGGACCCACTCTGAATATACAGGCACTTTGATGGCATCTCATCTGTAAGCTCTCATATGAACCTGTAATTAATTGCTTCTTGAAACTTACTCTCCCCGTTGTTTGTGAATTCATCCCTTGAGTATGTGAGACGAAGTACCCAGAAGACACTGACCTGGGGTCACTTTGGTGCCTGTTAATCTTCCAGGACGCTACGCACTATCTCACCACCTCCAGCTTGTCTAAGGCTTCCATTGCTCCCGAGAACCCTTGTTTAAGCCATATTACCATAATTTTGAAAAGAAAAGTGGATTTGGGAGTCAGGGTGCAGCTTATGGCATGTAGGCCAGAGCTGGAGTGGGTAATGGGTGTGGGGAATCTGTGAGGCTCCCAAGGATTGAAGCCCTGGTTAGGATCTCATAATACAGCTGTCTCTACTGAGCTACCGGACACCAGTAATTCCATCCGTATGCTATGTTCGGGCCTGATTTGGCTGATGGAGGGAAATCAAATGCATCTTCTTGTGAGCTACTGGATAAAGATCCTACTAGGTAAACATGTGACAGGCTAATCTGGATTTGAACTCTAGTCCCATCCCTTCCCGTTCCTGTTCCTACTTCCATAAGTAACTTCTTACTAACTTATCTCCCTGGCATCTGTAAAATGGGGTTTAATACGAGGGTTAAGTGTGCTATACAAACACACCCCTTTTTGTTCTATAGTAAACGGTGAGCAAAGAGACCCTGGCTTCTATGTGTGTGTGTTACCGAGACTCTTTGGATACTCTCATTGGAAGGGAGATATACAACATTTGTTTGTTTTCTTAGAGCTCATGATCAAGTCCCTTTCAAGTCTAATGTAACAAACAAACAAACAAACAGTTAATCAGCTGCATCAAGAGTCAAACAAAACAAAACAAAACAAAACAAAACAAAACAAAACAGGATGCACAAAGAATTAATGGTTCTTTGCAAAGAGGTACCAGATAGGAATGCCCATTCTCTAACATCTCTGCCTTCATATTCCAGTTCCAAATAGTTTGAGTTAACTTCTGTTACTACTTTCAAACCCAATCTTGACACCCATAGTACATGTGCTTTTCACCTACAGGCTGCCTCTTTGCCTGGTTCTAAGCAAGGAAATTATTTCTCATCACCCATCCACTCCTCAAAAAAAGGCTCTCTAGCTAATCTTCCATCCAAAGGCAATTATGAGGACAAGGGGAAATAAAAAAGACATTTCTTTTTATCTATTTTCTAGAGTCATGTAGACAAATTACTTATGAAGGAAATATTCAAATTATGGAAAGATCTTAATGTAAAGTAGAGGGTCACAAGTATAAATGTTCTAGTTAACATTAAAAGTGCATACTGTCTAAAGAGTGGAAACAAATTTCAAGGTAAAAAATGTCAATAGTTAATCTTGGTTAGAAAAATATGATCGGGGAAAGGGAGTTTGAACAAGGGTATACATGGATAAAAAATATGACTTCACTCATAATAGAAAAATAATAAAGAAAAATGTGATCAAAATATATTACATGAAATAAAATTTTTTAAAGTCAGTAAGTAATCATTACAAGTTGTGTGGAAGAGGATGGGAAAGAACAGTGATTTATAGGCTATAGCAAAAGCTTTAGTTACTACATAATAATATTTCCTTAAAAATAAGATGCCATTTCTCATTATTTAGAAGTGAGTGTTTTTCCACCCCCCTTTCTCCAGTGTACATTATTCTGACCAAAGCCCCATCATCTTCAGACTTACTTGATGATGCTCTCTGGAATGTGGATGCAATCCATTGGGATCAGCCCACTGAGCTCAGACAAACTAGTAACATATTTAATTTTACTGCTGAATTTTGAGCTGGAAGAAGAAAAGGAGAAGAAGCTCATATCATTAGCTGCTACACAACAGGGCTCTTAAACATGCTAAGCATATACTCTGCCACTGACCTTACTCCTCCTGAGTTCCTGATGGGCTCAAGCTTGACCCAGCATGCTTGCTGAGCAGCAAGGATAATGTTGTCTCAGCCATTATCATGGGCCAGGCACTGCTTTATTACCATTTTTAAACATTTTCATTTTTTGAGAATGAACAC
Organism: Sigmodon hispidus; assembly: GCA_004025045.1. Classification (NCBI taxonomy): domain Eukaryota; kingdom Metazoa; phylum Chordata; class Mammalia; order Rodentia; family Cricetidae; genus Sigmodon; species Sigmodon hispidus. Next base: position 157,122 of record PVIH01001125.1, on the reverse strand, counting down.
TCCATCTCCATCATGCCTGCCTTTCCCTCTCCACTTCTAACTCTTCCTTCCCCACCCCAAATTCACAATATCATCTTTATTATTGTTATATACTACACATCATACATAACTATACATATGTCTCTACATGTATGTATATATATGTATATATATATATAAACTCTGTCAATTAGGAATAGTAGAAACAGTAGGAAATTTTTAATTGAAAAAGAATTATATATATATGTACATATACACATATATAGACATATGGGGGAACCAATCCATGGGGGATTGCTTCCAAGAACCACCACCCACTCCCAGATGCCCAGATCCAATAGTGCAATGTCAAGACCGTGAAAGAAGTTGTTTGACTGCTTGTTTAGGGGGAAAAATAAGTAGTGAAACACCACAAGAAAAAGTCTGTGTATCTTCGGAGATTTTTGCCTGTTTAATATTTTCTATCAGTGGTTGGCTGAGCCTATACATGCAGACTCCACAGATACAAAGGGCAGAGAACATTCTTAAGCACAATCCCTTTGCAAAATGAGAAACACAGAGTGTCCAAGATATATCTGAAGACTGTACAGAATCCTTGTCTCCAATGGAGACTCAACAGCAGGGCAGGAGCCTGGCTGCATTTTGCAGTCATGGCTCTGCTTCCAGGAGAGTCAACCTTTACTCACAAATACAATCCTATCACTAGCAAATGTCCAGTCTTCTGGGGGGTCCCAAGACATGATTTATGACACAGAGATCTACATTTGGATGACGTACCTTCCGGGGAAACAGAAGCATCTCTCTCCAGATGTCCTCTGCTCCACTCCTACACACTTGGAGCCTTTCAGACTTGAGTTTTGAATAATCCTATTTAGTCACTTTTTGATGGTATTTTTGCTTCTAGTTTATTAACATTTTCCCATAAAATGTATTTTCACCATGCCTTCTCTTCGCTCAGCTCCTTCCAGATCCTCTCCATCTACCCACCCATGCAACCTTATGTTCTCACCCCTCCCCCTTTCAAAAGAAAACAAACAAAACAAAGCATTGGTTTTCCTTTTTTGTTTGTTTATTTAGTTGCCTTTTGTTTACTCTGAGAATCAAGCACCTGCTGCTGCTTTTGTGTTTCCTGCCTGGTTCCCAAACAAGTAACCCAGCTGGTCATCTTCTCTGAGAGAAGATGTGCAGGGTCCAAGTGTGTAACTTGTCTATGTCTTGTCCTAGAGGTTGGAACACAACTAAACTATGAAACATAACTAAAATATGGAGTTACATTTTAAAAAGTGTGTGTCCATCTGTCTGTGTCTGTCTGTCTGTGTCTGAGCGTGTACAGTGGATATGCTCATGTGTACATTTGTAAAGGGTGTGTGTGTGTCCGTCTGTCTGTGTCCATCTGTCTGTCTGTGTTTGGGCCTGTACAGTGGATGTGCTCATGTGGACATTTGTAGAGGGTGTGTGTGTGTCCATCTGTCTGTCTGTGTCTGGGCATGTACAGTGGATGTGCTCATGTGGACATTTGTAGAGGGGTGAAGCAGACATCAGTTCTTCTTCCACCTTATATTTTGAGACAGCGTTTCTCACTGAACATGACGCTCACTGACTGGGTAGATGCCTGGTCAGAGTCCCTTCCCCTCGCCCTGGGATGCTCCTGTCTCTGTCTGCTAGCACGTGAGTCCCAGGCATGCTCTGCCATACCCTGCTTTTTACTTGGGTGCTGGAGACTGAAACTCAGGGCTTCATGCTTTTTCTCCACAGAGGTTTCCTCTGCAGCTGTGATCAGAGGCTGGAACACCTCAAAGTCCTGGAATCAAGTCAGGGCAAGAGAAGTGCCTTCCTCTCTCCCTCCTTTGTATGGTATGGTCTGAGGGTCCATGCTGCCTCTGAATTCTCTTCTAGAAATACAGAGCTCTCCCTAAGGGCTCTGCTCCATCTACTCGGCTACAGTGAAAGTACTGGGTACAAACATTTCACATTTGTTTTATGAGGCTCTCTCTTGTCCTGTGATCTAGAGATCTAAGGATCAAACACTCCTGGAGCTACCTTGGCAAGTTACGTCCATCCAGCCTCTTTGGGAATGTAGGCAGCACCAAGACACAGGTGTGAGGTGGAGAAAGCAAAAAGCCCTGACCACTGGTTTGAGTCCAAGTCCTCAGAAACTTAATGTACTTTGATTTGCTGTTTTCTTGAAGCAGTTAGAGTTGAATTTCTGTCACTTACAACCTAAGAACAGGCTCTTGTTTATGCAGGTGCCCTACTCCAGGCCACTAGCCCATCGTTCATAGCACTTAAAAAAAGGGCAGTTCATTAACTTCCTCCTAACTAGGCAATAGTTAAGTCTTGCCACCAGAATCCTGCTGCTCAATTGTTAGAAGTCAGCAATGAGAATGCTAAGAAGTAGTGTTATATTTTAATATTTCAATTATTGTTACAGTACTACTCCCTCTAAAAATATGTTTTACATAAATACATGTAATGCACAAGAACATACACACACACATTTTATAGTTAATTATTTTCTCCAGAATATTGTAGTTTTAATGAGAAGTTCATTAGTAACGTTGAGCTAGGAAAATATTTATCTACCTTGATGGTTATGTGAGACTTTATTCAATTTTTTAAAAAAATAAACACTGTTCCATTCACTTAACTATTTTAAGTTTACTATATTATGAATCATGGTTTATTTTCTTCACATCCCCAGACATAGTTACATAGCACCCACATCAAGTGTTGGGTAGCCACTGAATAAAAACAATGAGCCTTTACATGTGAGCCCAACACAACTCCCCAAAACTGCTCCTCATAACTTCAGCTTTGCCCACCGCACAGTGCTTGCCCAGAAGAAACCACACACGTAAGGCCTGTGCTTTTGCCTTCCTAGACTATGAAGTCTCATGTCACCCAAATCTTTTATTTCTTAAAAAATAACCTAACTTCACACAAGTATTGGCTAATCCTCCTTTATGTGCCATGAGACTCTCACACCTTCATATCCCACACTTACAGAAAGCAATTTAGAGACTAGGTTTTGAAATAGTTGTGGAAAATACTTATATGCAGTAATTATCACTTTTTTGTTTTTTAAAGAAAGAGTTCACTATGGAACCTAATGGCCTGAAACTTGTAATTCTCCTGCCTTATCTTCCAGAACACTGAGATTACAGGTCAGAACATCTGGCCCTTTAAACGAGAACTCTGGATACAAAAGAATCTTTCCAAGAATGCAGAAATGAATTGAGTTTTCCTGGATTCTTTTGGCTTACAAATCCTTGTTACAGGAAAACTCACATACTCTGAAAATACATCGTCAGCTAGTCATATTGTGACTGTCACAGTTATACCTTATAAAAGGCCGCGTCACCGCAAGAATCGTTCTGATGAACCAAGATGGATGGACAATGATGAATGACTTCAAATTCTTGCGTAACCTATTTTGAAAAAAGAAACAATTCCATGTTATTTTAAACTTACTTTCTGTTGGGAGCAGAAAACAGATCCCCAAATAAGAGTGCATGAAGTGTTTGGGAAAAGTTCTAGAAAAGTTAGTTTCTGATGCCTAGAATGTCCAGGATTAATTTTTTAAATGTCTTTTCCTTTCTCTCTCACACTCTCACCCACCTGTGTGTATGTGTTCATTCTCACAGGCATGTGTGTAAGTGTGTATGCATTCCTGCAGAGAACACCAGTTTCAAGTCTCATTCTCCAGGAGCCATCCTCTGAGACAATCTCTCTTATTGAGACCGCAGGCTTGCAGATCAGCCTCTGCTGGCTGGCCACTGAACTTCAGAAAGCTGCTTGGCTCTGCCTCACCATTACCAGGCAGACAGGCATGCACCACCTGGTTATTTACTTGTTTATTTATTTACACGATGCTGGGACTTGAACTCAGGTCCATGTGCTTGTTTGACAAGCACTTCATACACTGAACTATCTCTCTAGCTTCCTGAAATAATTTTTGAGACATAATTTGATACTTAAATCTCATTTTCCTACAGGCACAAATGTAAAAGAGAAAGGTGATGCTTTTACAGTGTACACATTTATAATAACTGGCAATTTTGCTTAATGATGCTTTTCAGTTTTGTTAGCCTTATCTTTGTTAACTTGAAAATATTTTTCAATAACAATTCAGACTATTAATTATTTGTTTACTATTTTTGTTTTAGGAACAGGGTCTTGTATAGCTCAGGCTGACCTCAAACTCACTGTGTAGGTAAGAAGTACTTCTTTTTTAAAAAGATTTTATTTATTTATTATGTATACAGTATTCTGTCTGCATGCATTCCTGCAGGACAGAGGAGGGTGCCAAATGTCATTACAGATGGTTGTGAGCCACCATGTGGTTGCTGGGAATTGAACTCAGGACCTCTGGAAGAACAGCCAGTGCTCTTAACCTCTGAGCCATCTCTCCAACCCTAGAATGACTCTTAACTTTTAATCCTCCTGCCTCCATCCCCCGATACAGGGATTGTAGGTGTATGCAGGTGATGGAACACAGAGCCTCAAGTATGTGAGGTGAGCATGCCTCCAGCTAAGCTACATCCTGTATCTTTTGATAATTTATTTGGTCTGCCTAAGCCTTATTTTATTCTTATATATAAAAATCTTACCATTTTAATAATTCTTGGCTTTCAGGCACCTTTTTCAGTATTAACAATGTTACTCTATTTTTGTTGAATCATAAAACAGATTTTAATTAAATGTAACAAGACACTCTCATGACATTATGAAAGAAGCCTCATCTAAGGGACTGTAATATATAACAGATACCATAAATTAGTAGTATTATTACTTTCATCTATATGACAATAAAGTTTGTCTGAGCAGAGAGGTAAGTATTTTGATGAAAGTGCGCATAGAGGCAGTGCTGGGCTAGCAGACATCTTGAATTGACATAAGTGCTGACATAAGAATACAATGGTTTCATAAACCATCATTACCCTAGGGCAGTGGTTCTCAGCCATGACCCTTTAATACAGTTCCTCATGCTGTGGTGACCCCCAGTCAGAATTATTTTTGTTGCTACTTACTTCATAACTATAATTTTATAAAGGAGCAGTATCTCAGTTCCTAACACCATTGGAAATCTGTGTTTTCTGATGGTTGCAAACCACAAGGTAAGAACCGCTGCCCTAATACATAAAACAGTAGGCAGGTCACATGACACACTAGAGACTCATGGGTACCTAGGTTTGCCTATTCAAGTTGTACCAACGCACCTTGTTAGTCTAGAGTGGACCAGATCTGCCAGATTGAGGATTACTCTAGGGAGGATTTGCTTTGCAGTACTTTCATTAATATTTTACAGCTTTCTCCTTCATGTATAAGTAACCAGTTATCTCTAAGATATGATTGTATTATATAGGCTGGAAGAATGTTAGACATGGGAGCTAGTGAGGAGGCAAAGTAGTGATTAAATGGCATCACCCACATACCGTCTGTCAATCATCTGGTAGCATTTCTTCATCCAGCCTAACCCTGGCATCTTCCGCCTTGGGGTTGCACCATTCAAGTACACAATCATGTAGTCTTCAGCTACCATCAGCTCTAAGGTACTTATTACATATCTGATCACAGGAAGGAAGGGAAATATTTTCAGTTCCCACATGAAAGATTTCATTCTATTTACACCATAATTAAGTGACATTCAAATTATAGAGTGAATGACATTGAAGAATAGTGGTGCACTTTATCTCTTTTTCTTGAGAACAATGCGTCAGCATTGCCCTTTTATTTGTATATGTGCAGCCACCCTAGACAAATACATAGTGACATAAAAAATATCAGCAATGTTATCAAACATTAAGGGCAACTCAGATTATACAAGGGCAAAAGTCAGAGGAAGGTAGTTTTCCATCACTAAGAACATGTTATCAGAATAAAAACAATCCTTTGCCCAAAGGAAATGTTAGGAAAGTTTTAACTGTAGGCTAGACTCCGCTCATTTTCTTTTCCCACTACTCTATAGACAGAGTCCCTAGAACAAGGTTCTTTGATAGAAATACTACTGGTTTCTTATTGAAGGCTTAAGATTGGCATAGACTCGTGCAGTTGAAAACCCATTATCAGCCATCACATGCCCCCCAAATATCAACCCAATCACCACTCACAGGAAAAGGTTTTCCATGACATAGTGGTAATCCGCCCGGCTGCTATCTGGCAGAAAACAGGCAGCAAACACAATGATGGCATTCAGACCATCCCCATAGTATCCTGGGGACAAATAAAAAGATATGTATAACTGAATGAAAGCCCTTAACAAGGTCATATCACTTGTAAAAAGAGAAATCTGACGTCTTGTCCAATGTGTATGTGCATATAAATGAGATATATCATGAAATGTGTAATCATATTGAGAGATGTTCTGTACACACATATAAACATTTATACAGAGTCTTGTATGTATAAGTGGAGACAACACTTTGATGTATGAGTCTCTAGCTTAAACTAAGTTTAAGCAATATTAAGTCATAAAAAGCTAATCTATATTTCATTCTGAAGGTTGAGGAAGAGCTTCTATTAAACCCTCATTGATTCTTTTATTAAAGACCTAGTTAACTGTGAAAATTTAGTCAGTGAATTGCAATTTAATCCCAGACACACACACTCCAATAACCAAGGTCTAGTAGAGAGACATACAAAATACCTTAATTTTGATTTCCAGGCTTAGTCATTTGACTGTAGTGATCCTGGATTCTCTGGATAAAACAGGAAGTGCAGGAATACATGGTAACTTCTGGGTTACCATGGCCCAGAATTCACAGCCTCACACCTCAGAGAAAGCAGTGTACTGAAAAAAGGGCCTACCTAAATTCTCTTGAACCCTATGAAGATATGTGCATTTGGAAAAAACCCGAGAATTGCTTCCAGATGAGATGGGTGGGAGGTGGAAGAGCTATTTGCAGGTGGAGCTGAGAAAAATAGGATCTGTGAAATGCAAGTGAAACTCTGAAAGTTGGGAAATGTAAAGATACATCTCAGGGCATCATTCTTGGCTTTTGAAATAACTGACATAATTTTAACACTGTCCCATCTTTTTCCCAACAAGAATTCTGTTTCCTTAGAGCTCATCTCCAAAACTGATTGCAGGTGCTGGTCAACCACCAGGGGTAAGTGCATGGAATATGTCTCTATACTTAAAGAAGAAGACAATGTCCTGGACTGCCATTGGGGAAGTGCTGGGAATTGAACTCAGGACTGCATATGTACTAAACTCACACTCTACCACAAAAGTACCCTCAACTTGATTAGCTTTCAATGTGTCCATTTGTAACATTAGGAACAGAACCTAGAGTCTTAAGCATGCTGTCAACCACTCTGCCACAGAGCTACTGATCCAGCCCTTAATCATCTCTACACAAGGTCTTGCTAAACCATGAAGCTGACCTACAACTCACTCTGAAACTTAGGTGGACCTTGGAACTTTCAATCCTCCTGTTCAGCTTCCAGAGTAGTTGGAGTATAGGTACATGCCAGTACATCCTACCTACGTTTTTTAATTATTCATGAATTTATATGTTTACATATTTATTTAGTGTTTGAGTATGTGATGGTCCAAAGGACAATTTGTGGGAGTCGACTATCTCCTTTGACCATAGGGGTTCTGGGCATGAAACACATGTTATCAGGCAGCTGAACCATCTCACCAGCCCATTAAATGACCCCAATCTACAAACTTGTAGTTTACATCATATTGTTCCAAATGTACAGTCATTATATGAAGATGTCCTTGGAGCTTTGAGCAGGACAGGACTACAGTACTCCTAGCTCTGATCCCATTCTTCCAGAACTCACTGTGTTTCATTTTCCTTTCAGAGCTATGACAGTGCAGAGAAATGCTGGCAGGAGATCTGGATTGAGGAACGTTTAATGAGATATCCCCTACAAGGACACCAATTATGACTCTATCACCAACAAAGCAGAGAGAAAGGAACTAAAAATACATCCATTGTGGGCTTATGAGTGTAGTCAGTCTGGGGTGTTGGACAGTGTTTCTGCCATGTATCTCATGGCAGGCTGCACATGTTAACGTTCCATCTGGTGCAGTGCATCTGAGAGCCCTCAGGCTCGTTCTGGACTTCCTCAGTCCCATAATTCCCACTGTGCAGTAGTTTACCAGCTCCTTTTTAGATTGTTAACATGAAGAAATCTCAAGACCAACAGTTTTTGTGAGAAGGTCTTGTTTCTGAAGACTCACAAGTAAATGGAAATCCACAAGGGATATAGACGTGAGCCAACATGAAGCACACAACAAATTAAGTGTCCAACACAAGAGAGTCAACACCACAATCCTAGAGGAAAACCCAGCATGAACACATCTTTCTGAATGTAGTTGTCGGCTGTGGTGGCAGAATCATCAAGATCAGGACTATTCAGTTACCTTTTCTGCTTCTGGAGAATTGGAATTCCTAAGACTTGGCCGCATGGTTAGAATGTGGTGGCACTACAATCTTCGTATCATCCAACAAAGGAGAACCCAGGGACCACTGTCTAAGTGAGGGGTCAGCTTTGTACAAAAGTTGCTGAAATTTACAGATGAAGGTGGCTCCCAGCACTTTGGGTATGGGGCAAAATGAAAAAGAGGAAAATCAGGGACAGGAGGTGAAGCAAGAAAGACAATAGAAGAGAAGGATTTCCACCTGAAAGTGTCCCCAGACTGTGGGCCAAATACCTCTGCAGTGAGGCTTTGGACATGCTTGAAAAATAGCTGGTGGTGAGTGAGCAGGTAGGCCATAGCTTGGTCCATCTCAAAAACAGAAACAACAACTAAAATAGAACCACAAGATTTATTGGGCCTGAGCAGTAAATAGAATGAGAAACTCTGCTTTTTAGTCCTTTGTACAGATGCTTTCTGGGACCAGCTAACCCCTCCACCCCCAATTTCTACCCCAAATCACGCCACTTCTTGGTAAAATTGATTAAAGGATAGTTCAAATGAAATTTCATTTGTCTGTCTGTCTGTCCTGGAGATTGCAGCTCAGTCTCAGCATAGGCTATGACAGTGTTCTACTGTTGAGCCACATCTACAGTCTTATTTGTACATTTCGAGTCGGGGTCTCAGTAAGTTGTTCAGGATGGCCCTGAATTTTTCTATAGCCTAGGAGAGCCCTACATTTAGAATCCCCCTGTCTCAGACTCTCAAGTAGCTGGAATTGCAAGCCCAGTGTGGAGTTTGGTTGTTTAAATATTTAATTCGCCAGATTCTGTTCTCATGAAACAAGTGTTGGGCGTAGGATGCATGTTCTGGCGGGGAGGTATCAGTAATCCCACCATGGAGCCTCCTGAGGCCCTGCAGAGCACAGATGGCAGACCTTACCTGAGGTGACACAAGAGGCATGAAAGAGATGTGACACAAGTTTGCTGGCCAGCAAATGGAATGTAGAGAGAAGAAGAGATGCTACAGGAACCACAGGACATGCCCACGCACACACATACACATGCACCCACACACCAGCCAGCAACTCTTCTGCTCATTTTTTTCCAGGCTCTTTTGTCCAGCAACACTGCAGAGAAGGTTACCTGAGTCTCCTAGAGTGAAATAAGAGAAGTAAAAAGAACAAGAGAGGAAACTCCTTGTTAGCATCCTTCGGTATGATTTCTCTTGGCTATTCAGTGAGCTTATTCGCAGCTCTAAGTTTAAAAAAAAAAAAGTATCACTTCTGGCTTCCACCTGAACCCAGACACTGGCTAAGTAAAACCACCCAGCATGCTTTTCTTTTTGATTTACAATATTGTTCATGGGACCAGAGGATGTGAACACTGTCATTATCACAATCCACCTCTTTTAGGTGATAGAGTAATTGAGGCCCCAGAGAAGGTTAGAAGATGTACCAAGGTCACAGCTTCTGGTCTTTGCACAGGGTGTCCATGCCAAGGTCACCAAATCTGAAGAGTGGATTACAAATATAGCTGTGAACACTTGGCACCATCTGACTGTTGTTGACCAATTTCTTCAAGCTTTGAGTCGCTCCCACCTTGAATTTTCTACACTGAACATTGCACTACCAGAAGTTTCTCTGGAGCTGGTAGGAGACATCTGTAGAGCAATGTGGAACACAGAAGCAAGGCTTCAGTGTGCTGTCTGTTTTGATATGCCCGCCAGAAGTTGATGGCAGGCAGCAGAGATGCTTGGTCATCAGAGTCCAGGAGAGACGAATTTCCAACAAGGAAGATTAAATTTTGTCAAATTCAGAAGTAACATCTGAGCGGTTTTTACCTAGAGCACTGAAGCTGTCCAGCACGTAGGAGGAGGTGGCTTCTCCAGAGTGGCCCTAGGGTACAGCCAGAGGCATATTCATGCAGATGGGTGGCTGGAGGAGACTAAGGCAGAGCCAGGGAAAGGAGAGCTGGCTTTCTCTTCAAAACAAACTGACAGTCACTCAGACAAAAAGCAAATGCAAACAACACACTGTGCAGCAAGAGCCAAGGGGAGGAGGTGGCAGGGATGGAGCTCAGCAAACCTGATTCCCCTGAGGTCACAGACGGACTTTAAAGAAATCTCAGTAGGGAGAGACACCCTGCCCACCAGTTTACTCCTGGTGACCACTTGGCCCGATTCCAGTGACTTGGACACCAGGTCACCAACCCATTTGATTTGATTGAGCTTGAAAAAAACTAAGGGGGTGAATCTACTAAGATATCAAGAGGTAGTCTAGCCTTAAAGTGACAGCAGAACTGTGGGCCTGCCCTTTCATGACATGGGGGCAAAGATGTGCAGATATCATCACCACGTGACTTTGGTTTACCCTAGCAGACTTTCCTATATTTCTGGTGCATTTTAGAGAAAGCACAGGCCACTTTTATAGTCAACCTTTATGAGGTTTGTGTTTTTTTTTTTTTTAATTACCTCAAAGCAAACAAACCAAAAATAGCAGAGAGGCACCTAAAAGCAAGAATGACTTCTCCGGACACTGGAGAAGGGCTTGGGTTCTGCTTCTTGCTCTAGCAGTGGGAACTGACTTTACAGTCTTCTGCCAGTGTCCACAAGCTTTGCTCGGCTTCACTCCAAAGGTCTAAGGAAGAGATTTCTTCCCCAGGGTCCTACAGCTGCCCACAGCAACCATCACAGGGCCATACTGTCATTCCAGATTACATAGTAAGGTAGGAAATACAAAAGTCATGATCTAGGGATCTCAAGGGCATTCTTTTTCTCTGTCAATCCGTTTCCTTGGGTGGCCCTGGTGCTCATGGGAGGTAGTAATGCACAGAAAGGAAGCTGAGCTATCTATTGGGGGAGGGATGGTTGATCAAGACATTTGTGCACATATTCGAAAGCGAACGCTACTGATTTGATGCAGTATCAAGAAGGGCTGAGGATACAGCTCAGTGGTAGAGCCTTTGCATAGCATATGCAAGCCCCTGGCTTCAACCCTGGGTTCTGAGAAACAAGCTCTTCACGGACTGACAAATCTTATTTCTTAGTTCTCAATAAGGCAGAGAGGACACTGTGGGCCAACAGCTGCCTTGTGAGCCTACACCTTTCCTTGGACGACCAGCTGGAGAGCTGCCTCAAGGCTGCAGGAAAGGGATGCATGCAGCAGACAAGACAAACAGCCAATGATGATGCTTTCTGAAGTCAACAACATTCAATGCAATGCGTGTGTCCGTCTGACTTTTTTCTGAGTCTTTAATTTAATCAAAGCCACATATGTGCCTGGAGTCCCCAGGTAAACACACTTTTCCCTCTCCTGGGTCCTTTGCTAAAATAGAGGTTTTGACTGTGGTTAACTTTTGTCTGTTCCAAATTTAATGTGGTTCATAGAAAAATGAACCTTTGGTAGGGGAAATAACTACTAGGCTGAGTCTAAAAAGGTGTGTGGAGACTCTGAAGGGACTTAGAAGCCCCTCCAGGGCTGAGGTCTTACTAATGACCTTATTCTATGTGCCAAGAATTCACTTGAACCCCACATTTGTTTCCTAATGAAAAATATGACTTGCTCCTCATTTCCCGGACTTGCACAGATCTGGAGTACCTCCGTGAGAAATGACTCTCCTGTAGGGCTCGATGACCTTCATGTCAATCCGCTGTTCCTGTTCACCGATCACCACTGTCCTCCATAGCCGGTTGTCTTCTCGCTCTTCCTCGGCTGTGTACTCCGGAATAGACTCTGACTCTTGGCCAGAGCTTATGTTGGCCGTGGGATCTTCTGAAAGTGAAGCAGAGCAGGACTGAAGCAGCATGACTTCTATAGGACAAAGCAGGTTAGAGACAGGATTGTAGGTCACCTCCTCCCAGAGACACCTACTGGAGCTGCACACCATGAGTCGGACAGCAGCCCGACATACAACACCTACCCTACAGACCCGTGGAAGAACCAAATCCTTTCCTAAGGTCATGCTGAAGGAGGAACAGTCACTGTTACAGTTCTGGTACCTGCTCATCTTTGGTCATGAGGTTAAACACTCATGGTGTTTCTGGTGGGGTGATATCAGACCCAGATATCTTTAGTTTTCTGAGGCCATCTCCCATGGTTGCAGGAGTATCCGAGAGCCTTGATGAAACTATCTCTTGGATCTCTGCTGTAAGATTCTTCCAACAGGAACAAAATCCCTTGTCCTACTGTGAAGCTAGGGCATATGATGGACAGGGGGCTGATCATACTTCTCATGCATTGTTCCAGAGTATGCTATAGTAAAAATTATACAGTTAATGGAAAACAAACAACTTTGCAGACCGGAAATTTCCTGAAGGCTTTTAAACTTTGGGTTCAGGAAACAACAATAATAATAAATCCCCACAGAGTATTCTTTGGTCAAAGTTTATGTATATTCATTCAAAATAATAATCATGTTCATTAAAAGACTAAGGGGCAAGTGTTAACCATTTTTACTAGAATTACGGATAGAGTTTAACAAAGGGCATCCTTCATGCTTTAATACTCTGAGGGGAAAGATTGTTTATTACCTTCTCTATTACTCTGGGATGTGGCTGTTCATATTTTTACATTGTGGGAAAAGACCATTTAAATGGCATAGCTCTTTGCCTCAGTCCTTCCTGTGGCACAGTGACAGGCATAGCAGTGCTGTGCTCCCTCCACACTGGCACTGGCACAGCAGTGCTGTGTTCCCTACACACTGGTACAGCAGTGCTATGCTCCCTCCACACTGGCACAGCAGTGCTGTGCTCCCTCCACACTGGCACTGGCACAGCAGTGCTGTGTTCCCTACACACTGGTACAGCAGTGCTATGCTCCCTCCACACTGGCACTGGCACAGCAGTGCTGTGCTCCCTACACACTGGCACAGCAGTGCGTGCTCCCTCCACACTGGCACTGGCTCAGCAGTACGTGCTAAAATGGAGGACATTATATCAATGCAGAACTTGGTAACAAAGCTATCCACAAATACAGTGGACACCTGCACCTCTGCAAACTCTTCTAGGCTACTGACTGCCCTGAGTGTGACCCCCAGTCTGAAAAGGCTGTGAGTTCTTTGGGCTAGGGAACTTTTGAATCACTTTTAATACCACCACTGACAACATTGCACAGTTAGTATAGAAACCTCCTCAGAATATGCAAACTCTGAAAAGGTGAGTAGGTAAATGCAGAAAAGCTTGAGCAAGCTCTTGGAATTAGAGATAGTCTATAAGGCCCCACCACACAGCATTGCATTCTGGAAGATTTGGCAGTCACTAAACACCCATAAGTACTTAATTACTCCGGACTCAGTCTCAGAAACTGGAGCTTATCTGGGAAGCCAGCCTAGTCTTCTTTGCCAGTAACAACAGGCACACCACTCACAGAGCTCTGCCTCATTCTGCTTCCACTGTGGTCCCAGCAGCACTCAGCGGCTTCAGGATGGGAGGCAGTAACCATGGCTTCCCATCAAGAACCATGTCACCTGGTGCAGACCTATTTGTCCAGCATTCCATCCCGCTTCTTCCTTTCCACTTGGGTTGGGAGACTTAGCTACTAATTCTAGCTCTCTCAGGTTCCACATTTCCCATCTCGGTCCCTGATATCTAAGAACTCTAGGCTCAGACATAGTATGTCTTCTGATGTTCATGTACTATGTGCCCTTGACATCAGTAAACTCACTGCTCACCAAACCCTCCATGAACTTACCATGCATCTAAACTTTAGTGAATTTATCACTCACCAAACTTTATAATATGTTTGGTACTCTAGCCTGCTCTAGCCTGTCCCTGGTGATCTTTGTGTAGTGATAGTGGGGCTGTGTTTTATATATATAGATATATTTACATGATACATATTGATTCAAACCTGTATCTGTTCACAAATTAGCTAAAATTGGATCATACACTTATGATCATTGTAAAATGCCCAAACCATAAAAATCCTAAAATTCAACTTAAGAGAAAAATCTAATTGACCTTGGCATAGAGATGGTATTTACCTATATATTTATTTGTTTGTTTTATTAGGGTTCACCATGCTACCTGGGCTGCTCTAGAACTCATGAGCACAAGCATGCCTCTGACTTCAGTCTCCCAAGTAGCTGGGCCTGAAGGAATATGTCACCTGGTCTGCATCTGCAACTGATGACTTTTTAGATATAACAAACAATTCATGGAATAAGCAATTGATAAACTAGACTGTTAAAGTTGAAAACATGCTCCATGAGAATAAGAAGGCAGCTACAGACTCAGAGAATGTATTTATAGAGTCCAAATCTAGTAAATGATTATTATTAAAAATATACAAAAATACTTAAGACTTAATAAAAAATGAACTATCTGATTAGCAAATAAGTGGTGCAATGGTGTTGGAACTGTACCTCAGTAGCAGAATGTTTTCCTTCTATGCATAAGACCCCGTGTTCAGTTCCTAGCAACACACCACACCATACACCAAACACACACACACACACACACACACACACACACACACACACACACACACATACACACAAGCACTGAGCAGATATCACCTCATCAATGAAGATATTGATATCAAAGAAGCATAAAAAACATGACATCATTTGTCACTAGAGTATTTTAAGATAACATAATAGCGAATTCTTACTCTATGGATTGTAGTAGGATTATGTGTTACATTTTAAATAATTGTCCCGTCTATGGGTTTAATAAAAGATGATTGGCTAAAATGCAGACAGGAAGTGTGGGCAGGGCTACCAGGCTAAGAAAACTTTGAGTACAGGAAGAACAGAGACAGATACCATGGGGGTGCAACAGAGACACAATGAGGAACCAGCAGCAGACACAGAGGAAAGAAGCTGAAATGCTGCTCTGAGAGAAGGTACCAAGCTGCATGGCTAAACAAGATGGGTTAGATTAAGAGCAAGAGTCAACTAGCAATGTGCCTGAGCTCTAGGTCAATCAGCATAAAAGTAATACAAGCCTGTGTGATTATTTGAGGCTAAGTGGGGCTCAGAGTGGGACTGAACTTTGAGACTAGGCCGAAAAGCTGGCCAGAAACCATTTACAGCAATGGATAGTACTATAAGAAAGGCTAAAGTCCAAAACACTGGCAAGCACCAAACTACCGAGAATGTGGTGCATCAGGGACTCTCGTGTGTTAATGGCAGGGCCGGAAATGTTCCAGTAACTTTGGAAGACACTTCGGAAGTTTCTTATAAATAAACTCCTATCATTACATGGTCCAACTCTTTTGTAATTAACTGACAGAAAGGGCATTTCCAGATAAAAAGTCTTCACATGTATGTTTACAAGAGCTTCATTCGTGCTTGCCAGCAACTTCAAAGCAACCAAGATGTCTGTCGACAGGCTACTGGAAAAGCAAAGTGTCACATCCAGACACTGGACTAACACTAAGTGAATCTATAAGGTGTGAAGGAATCATAAGTGCCCAAGTGCAGAAGCCCAACCCAAAGTGCTGCCTACTGTGTAATTTTAACTATCTGACATTTAAAGGGCAAAGCTAGTGAGACAACATAGGGATCAGTAGCAGCCAGGGGCCAAAGGGTTTTATGTAGCAGCTTTCTGCAACAGGAAACTCTATGGTTCCATCTGCTTCCTGCTCAATGACATAAATTGGGAGAAAAAAGAATTATCTAAGAAACAAAGAGAGGGCTGGGGATGTGGTTCAGAGGCAGAATGATTTCCCAGCTCGGGAATAGCAGAGGCAGAACAAAGAAGAGGAGGTAGATGGAGAACAGGAGAGGGATAGAAGGGAAGGAGGGAGGGAAGAATGGAGGAAGAGAGGAAGGGAGAAAGGGAGGGAGGATGGAAGGAAGGAAGAAGGAAAATCTTCAGAGCACTTTAAGGACTTGTCTAGTGTTCATGTCCAGAAGTCAGTAACACAAGCCAGTGGGCAGTAAAGATGCTCTCTTCAGGGGGCTGGAGAGATGGCTCAGCAGTTAAGATCACTGACTGCTCTTCCAGAGGACCTGGATTCAATTCCCAGCACCAATATGGCAGCTCACAACTGTCTATAACTTCAGTTCCAGGTGATCTAAACCCTGACATAGACAGATATGCAGGCAAAATACCAACGCACATGAAATAAAAATAGTTTTTAAAAAAAGATGCTTTCTTCAGTCCACTGAGTTAGTGATACCTTACTGATCTTAATAATTCTGTTTCAAGGTTAAAATCCCCAGCTCTATGTTGCAGCTATTGTAGATGTGTTCAGAGTTTATCTAACTCCCCAGGCAGGTCCTCCAAATCAGTTCTCAGTATTGTCCTCTCCTCTTCTCTCAGAAGATTTTCCCTCGCTGATAATCCCTTTCCCTAGCAGCTGCTGAAGACAATTAGCCCTTCACTCAAAAGGAAGAAGTGAACCTGAACGTTTCCTCTTGTCTTTCTGAAATGATGTAACACACATGCTCTTGAATGCTCTATACCACAATGACCACAATGTGGTCAGCATACAGGACACCTGTGAAAGCTGGCTGGCTTTCTACATCATGACTGCATGAATACAGGAAAGCTCTCAAAAGGAAAGATGCCTGACATTTGCTGGTTTTAGTAAAGACATCCAGTAAATAGCGTAGGAGGTTAAAGTCCCCTTGCTGATAAACAACATACAGGAAGTCAACTTGGATGTAAAATCTCAATGTATGAGGCTAGAGAGATGGTTGGGCAGTTAAGAAAGAGCACACACTGCCCTTATGGAGAAGACCCAGGTTCAGAGTTCAGGACCCTTAGGACTAGTCTCACAAATACCTGTAACACCAGCTCCATAAGATCTGGCTACTTTTGGACTTCACAGGCACCCCTGCACACATGGGTACATATTCACATGTACACACAGAGGAACAGATGATTTAAAAAATGATAAATCTTCAAAAAAACATCTCAGTGTACGAAAATACAAAGGGGGAAAAAAACCCCAACTTTTCAGACACAGGTGCTCAACACAGCATCACTAGAACACCAAGTGTAGAAACAAGGATTTGATTTTATAAAGCTGGCTGTCTGTTGCTCTAGAAGAAAAAAAGATCATCACTAGGGATGCTAAAAGGTGTGATTCTGACCTATTGAGAGAATGCTAGCATGCCTGTCAGCCCGAATCCTGTCAGTGTTAGGAAAGCTGCTTAGGTGGGGTCGCTGAGCATCACTTGGGGACCCTGGCAGTCTGAAAGCATGAACACTTTGCCTTTGATGTTCCTATCTTATCATAAACACACAGGCTAAATTCTTTTCCATCTTTCCATGTCCATGATAAAGAGCCTTTATCATGCTTGAGCTCTAAATTGTGAGAAAAATTATGTCATGGTTGGTTTGTAAAATAGAATGAGGTCATTTCCCTCTTGATCTTTGAATATTCTGTTTCTAGGGATAAGTATTATGAAGCACTGAAAGCAAAATCAAGATTGCCCTTCATCTGACCAACTCACCCCCTAGCCCTTCACTATCTGATTTTGTTGGCACAAAACTCAAGCCTTGATTATATTTCCAAACTGTTTGGACACAGTTATAAATGAAAACTGAGTGAAAGGTAACAAGTTGTGCCTTTGGATGGAGAAATTAAATTGTTTTTCCATAAGCAAACTGGCAATATTTGTTCATCAGCCACTAAATGAAAGAGGGCATTGGTGTGAAAATCCTTGATGCTGTAAAGTATGGGTTCTCAAATCAACAACATGACCTACGGAAGCATATGTGTTGTGGTAGTTCGAATGTAATTGGCCCCTATAAACTCAAAGGGAGTGGCACTATTAGGATGTGTGGCTTTGTTGCAGTACGTGTGGCATTGTTGGAGGAAGTGTGTCAATGTGAGGGTGAGCTCTGAGGTCTCATATATGCTCAAGTCACACTCAGTGACCCAGACCACTTCTTGTTGCCTGCAGGGCAAAATGCAGGACTCTCAACTCCTCCAGCACCATGTCTTCCTACAGGCCACCATGTCATACCATGATAATAATGGACTAAGCCTCTGAAACTATAAGCCACCCCATTGAATAGTTTTTTGTTTTTAAATAAGACACATGTGAATGTGAGCTTTCACACTTGGTTTCCTGTATGCAGGCTCAATTTAGTAAAAGGTCCCCCCCCTCCTTTTCCTCATCAGTCTATCAGGGAAGCAGCATGAGCAGGAAATCAACACAAGGTTTGGTTTGAATGCTGTCACATACATGCCACTTACAGCTGTATAACTTTAGGCAATTGTGTAACATTCCGATGTATCTACATTCTTATCTATTGTGTAGGAAACAGGCCTGCTTTATAAAGGAGACATAAGGCTTATAATAATTATCCCTAAAATACTTGGGATATATCCTACACATTACAGAAAAAAACCCATAAAACTGTTCATTCAGTAAAAGTATATTATGACCAATTTTGAAAAACTGTACTGAAAGTAGTCAGCAGTCAGGATGGCATCTCACTTCCAGCCTCATTGCTTGGCCTTGTTTAAAAAAAAAAAAAAAAAAAAAAAAAAAAAAAAAAAAAAAAAAAAAAAAAAAAAAAAAAAAAAAAAAAAAAAAAAAAAAAAAAAAAAAAAAAAAAAAAAAAAAAAAAAAAAAAAAAAAAAAAAAAAAAAAAAAAAAAAAAAAAAAAACAAAAAACAAAATAACACAAAGGTAAAACCAAAACCAGGAGGAATTAATAAACAAACACTCCCCTTTAGGATGTATATGTTGGCTTCAACATGCTTACCTGAAAAACTCCTAAGACATGAAGCTTTTAAGTACTTATTTCATATGCTAGGTTTAAAATGTACTTACATTCCAATATTCCTGTGCAGCATATAGCTGCTGTATAGAATATAGCTATTCACACAAAGTCTGTGTTTTCGATAGTTAATGCTTTGGCTTGTTTACTTATTTGTTTATAACAGTACTTGGATACACACCTTTCTTTTGAAATCAAAGTGAATTTAGAGTTCAACATACATTAAAACCCAGCTCTCTGAGTAAGATCTAGAATAACTGAGGCCATTAAACTGCCTCTTTCCACAAGACTACATCAACTAAATAAAAAGAACCTTGTCAGCACATGGCAGCTTTAATTACCAGCTTGCTCAGCCACCACCACTTTGCTTGACAGATTTACTATTTATAAATAAAGGACTCTGATGTGGTGTGGCAAAGCTCTCCACAGAGACAGCAGAGCCAAAGGCAAGGGGAGGGAGGCACCAACCAGAGCTGTCTTCAGTGTGGCTTCAGGTCAGCATATTAGTAAGAAAAGAGCTGGGACAGCAGGAGGCAACCGGAGTAGATGGGGGGGGGGGGTGAGCAGGTGGCTGGAGAGAGTAGCTGGGGAAGACTGAGCTGACAGAAGAAAATACCAATTTAAAATGTTCTTTTACTTTATGTTTGTGTATTTTTAATGGTCAGATCAAATATCCAGATTATTATACTCAGTTCCTAACCTCAGTAGATTTAATCAACTACAAATAGAAAATATTTTGGGGAAAGTTGTGCCTGTATTGAATATGCACAGAAACTTTTCATTTTCATTATTCCTTAAAACACATTTTCATCATATTAGATACTATGATTAATCTAGAAATACTTTAAAGTATATGGAGGATGTATGTGGATTACATGCAAATGCATATACATATAAGGGACTTGAACAACCTTAGATATTAATGTCTGTTTAGGGTGGGTCTTGGAACCTATCCACCACAGACCATATGTATGAAGAACCCTTCAGAAATGCAAGAACAGGACAAAAATGCAGCATAATTATGTTAAACACAATAGGCGTTGGAGTAGTCTTGTACCTGCTTTTATTATTATTGTTGGTTTTGCGTGTGAGAAGAGACATACACTCACATTACCAAGGCCACACGAGGGTTTATTTAAGAGAGTTCCCAGGTGGGTACAGAAGCAGAGAAGCAGGACAGGAGGAGAGGGCAACCATAACATAGTATCTCTTTAAGAAAAGGGGTATACATGGGTTTACGTAGTCACACTTAGGGGCGTGCTTCCGTACGAGGTGCATCCCACTGGAGCCATGTTGGCTCAACCACGTAGAGTGCCAGGCATACTTACACCTCTCCTCATTATTATTATTATTATTATTATTATTATTATTATATAACCTAAGGGAACAAAAGTTCAAACTCTGCAAACATATTATGGTTTTGGATGTTATCACCATGGCTCAATGACACTGAACTGAATTAATCACCTAATTTGGTGAATGTCACTATTATACTCTCCTATGAATGGAGAAGCCTGTGTCTAGAAGCCTGAGCATCCTTTAATTGCAGTGTTTCCTTTTAAGTTTTTCAACAAGGGGTAGCTAACTCCTTCATGTTGACTTTCAATGATAATTTCAGAGAAATGACCTGGCTTTAAGTAGAACTGAAATGCACTGCTGCTTTATGGAGCAAAAGCTTTGTATTTGTCTGCACTTCTGAACAAGCCAAATGTCACCAAGCAAGAGAAGGAATTTACAGGACCTATCTTGGCTGTTGGTCCTGAATCTGACAACTCTTCATTGCCTCGTCTTTACCGCCAATCACCCCCTCCATCCCTTCTTCCTTCTTTCTGTATTGAAGATATATAGCATCAAATACCATGAAATCTCTGCCCTGAGGAAGCATGCTTTCTAGTGGGGAAAATCCAGCAAGTATCTCAATCAGATAAGCAAGCACATCATTGAACCACACCATTTCAACAAGGGAAATGCAGTCAATGGAGGAACTCTAGTGTGGAGCATGAGGAGTTGGGGGGTACACAGTGGGGACAGCTGTGACAGCATAAGTCTGGAAGGCCTACTGAGGAGGTGGCACCTGTGGAGCAAGGTAAGTCATGTTAGGTCTGAGGGATTGAGCATTTTAGACAAAGGAATTGGGTGGTGATATCTTCTCTTCAAATTCACATTCCAGATTCAACCTCTTTGTCCACACAGCCTTAGTTCTCCTATAACAGTGCAGGGCATAGGGTAGGGATTTCACAAATGGGTAATAGTTGCCAATGAGTAACCTCTGGGAATGGTACCTATCCCATCCTGCTCTAAACTGCCAATCATGTACACTGCTGAGCGAGATTCTAACAGAAGTTTCCAGAGTCACAGAAAGTAACTACTTGTACAAAAATGAAAGATGTGTTTGCAGTGTTACTTAGACAATCACTTATTTACATAACTTTGACCTCATTATCTCTGCAACTTACCATGGCCAGTGTACTCAAAAGAATCTGCTTCATCAGGGGTATCGAGGTCATCCACATTGATGTCAATCTCATCTGGACTGTCCAGGTTATCATCAGAGAGAATGGATCCTTCACTTTGGTCCAGAGAAAGATTGATGTTTGGGGCCGTGAGCTTGATTCTCTGAGGGTGACTACCATTGAGATCCAGGGAATTAGGAGGTTCTAAAGAAGAAAATAATAGCAATAGTAGGTCATAGATCATGAGTAAAACTGAGCCCCAAGGAAAAAAATTCTAACAAGGGATTTTCCTCAAGTTCTTCCTTCCATCCTTCTCACTACAGGAAAAGTGAAACAAACAGTCACAGAACTCTTGAGCCATGCCTGCAGCTGGGCACTTCAGTGAGCGCACCCAGTACTAGGAGGGTGGTGGGTCCCCTTTTCCTCCCTGTCTTCAGGGGAAAAAAAAATCATGAAACCCAAAACATCTAAAGAGCATGTTAAAACGGAGTTATGAGGGCATTGTGGGGTGTTCACATACTATCAGGTTATTCAAGAAAATGAACTGGGTGGAGGAATGTGAACATTTAGATTGAACCATGTCTGAAAATGTCCCTAACATCCTTGAACACATGTAGCCTCAACTGTCCCTAAATGGCAGAGGAACTTTTCTCTTGTATTTAGACCAGCCATCTGTCTGTCACACATGCCCTAGCGGTGGATAAGCTAATGTGGTGATGACTTTCCTGTCAACCACCTTTCATGTAATTTTAGAATGTCCATTGTCTGCAGCTTCTTCCTTCCAGTCCCCCTGTACCATCTGAGCACTCTGAGGCACTCTCAACTCTTGCTTTCCAATTATGTCACTCCCAAGATCTCAAATAAAGTTATTTTGCTTTTACAGCTTCTGATGTTGGCTCGATTGGTATTACATGGTATCAGGGATAAGGTCTGAAGTGGTTCACCCCTCCCCCCACAATGCTGCCAAGGTCAAACATACTCACAGGCCTTTTGTGTTCTATCCCCTCCCTAGTAACTTTATATCATGTGAATCCTTTTGGCTTCCAAACCTCCTATCCCCTCATTAAGGTTCCAAAACTTTAATTGGGTTTTATATTATGTGTATAAATGTTTTTTGTCCCTATGTATATCTGTGCACCATATTTGGAGGTCAGAAGAGGGCCTCCAATCTCTTGGAACAGGAGTGACAGATGGTTGGGAGCTGTTATAAAGGTGCTGAAGATCAAACGCAGGTCCTGTGGGAGAGCAGCCAGTCCTCATAATCACTGAGCCAGTCTCCACAGCCCAAGAAAGGTAACTTTCACCTTGAGATACTACAGTGGTTTGAATGAGAAAGGCCCCCCACTGGCCCATGTATTTGGGCAGTTGGGGTGGTGCTGTTGGGAGAGATTACAGAACCTTTAGAAGGCTGAGCCTTGCTGGAAGAAGTATTTCACTGGAGGTGGGATTTGGGGGTTTACAACCTTGCTCCACTTCCTATTCTTTTTCTGCTTCCTGTATGTGGCTGAGATGTGATTCCTGTCTTTCTTTAGCCAATCAGCTTTTTATTAAACCCATAAATATTTACAATGTTTACATTTACAATGTTTACAAATATTTACGATGTTACCAGCATAATCCCATTACATTTCCCCCTTTTCTCTTTTTAAAACAAGAACCCCAAATCTAATATCCTTTTCTAAACATTATTTATAATACATAAACCTAACACCCAACACATAAACAAACACAAACACCCATAATCCACTTTTTTTGTGATTGTGGACATAGTTCTCTAGGCTACTTCCTGCTGAATGGGGGTGGGGTGGGGTTGGCCTTCCCCACCAGTGTGCCAAAGTAAGCACTTTCTTGAGTTTGGTCTTAGTATTTTATCATAACAGCAGCAGCAACAACAACACAAACCAATACAGAAGTTGGCACCAGGAGCAGGGGTGGGGGTGTGGGTGTGGAGGGGTGTGAGGGGGGTGTTTGCCCTAAGGTAGCCTTTCTATTGTTTCAGCACTGAGCAGGAAGCCTTTCCTGAACAGCACTAATTTCTTTAGCAGACCCTTTGTACATATCTTGAGAGCAGTATTAAACTTCCTAGTGTTCCTTCATTCTGTCTCACTTGTTTTTTTTTCACTGTAGATATGCGCAAGAATAACCAATAAGTAACAATGCCGCACACTCATAAAACACATCTTCTACCTATTAATTAAATAAAATTATTTATTTTTATTATTATTAAATTATTATTATTTATTTTATAATTTAAATAATAAAAATAATTATTTATAATAATTATTAAATATCATTAAATTAATTATTAGTAAAATAATTAATTTAATAAATTAAATTTAATTAATAAAATTAATTAAAAGTAATTAGCCTATTACATTTATCCTCATGTAAAAGCCAGATTCTTTTCAAAACAGTGCATGAATGACCTCTAGGCCAGTCGCTAATGGTCTTCCCCCTTGAGACTTCATGAGCCGGGTCTCCCCAATTCTTCCATTAGTCTCAGCACCAACTTCCAGGCTCCTACTAAAAATGGCCTTTTAAGCTCTGCTTCAGCATTCAGTGGCTTTTTCCAACTTCCAAAGTCTTCCAGAACAAGACACCAAAAAGACTAGCATCATTAAGGTGAAAATCTTCTAAAAGGTATTACCTCAATATCAGCACACAGAATCTGTGCTTCAGCGGGGACCAGAGTTACATTTCAAGCTAGAAGTCTAATTTGGAAACATATACATGGTGCTGGTTTTGAAGGTAGAAAGGAGTTAACAATACTTGGTACTGTGTGCCAGGGTCACAGTCTCTGAAAAGGAAACAGGAGAAGACATTGGCAGAAGTGGAGCTTTGGTTGCAATAGAGAACCTGGATACTGCAGATGCCAGGTCTGTGGATGTCCACCACCAGCGGTGGCAGATATGGAGGGGTGCAGGAGACTGTAAGACAAGCTGTTTGAGTTACAGAGGGCAGAGCTAGGGAAGTGAGACTGTCCAGGCCCTTAGAGGATCATGAGTGAGTGCCAGATGTTGGGCACTGCCCTTTTTATACTGCTGGATTTTGTTTTTACTTTGATGTGATTGTCATTACACCCTGGTCCTTCCCTCTTGGAATTAGAAAGGATACAATTTGTTTGTTTTAACTTTACAGGAGCCCACAGTCAAAATACTTTGGTTTTTAAAAAGACATTGGATTTTCTTAAGTGTCAAAAATGTTAATGACTATGGGACTTTTAAAGTCTTACTATATTTTATATTTTTTTATTAACATGAGATCTTGAGTTAAACAAGAAATAAAATGGGTGTAGCTGAAAGTGTGGTATGTCTGAGCACCAAGTTGACAAGGAAAGGAATCTCTTAGTTAGCCTTACTAACATATTGACAAAGCCTGTGATCTGAAGGAGTCTTAATTGTGAGATTATCTTGATCTGTGGGCTCATTTGTGAGGCATTTTCTTGATTACTAATTGATGTAGGAGGGCTCAGCTCACCAGGAGCTATACCATACCTAGGCAGGGATTCTTGGGCTGTATGTAAGGAAGCTATTTGAACAGATGCCTAGGCAGCCATCCAGTAAGCAGCATTCCTCCATGGCTCTCCATCAGTTTGTGCTTCAGGTCCTGCCCTGACTTCCCTAAGTGTGTGTGACTTAAAGTGTAAGCCAAATAAACCTTTTCCTCCCCAAGGTGCTTTTGAACATGGTGTTTATCACAGCAACAGAAAGCAAATCAGGATGGTTTCCATGGGCAACTGCTACCCTAAGAAGACTACTGAGCAACCATGTTCCAGAAAAACATACAGTTTCTCTTATGGCTAAGTCATGGGCCCTCATCTTGAAGATTCCTGACTTCAACTTAAAATTCTTGCAAGTTTGAAGCTGGAATGTACCCTTTGAAGCTCTTTGGATATTTCAGAAAGAATTCTCTGTGTACTCAATTAGTATAAAGTCGTAAAAGTAATCAACCGAAGCAGGAAGCACCTTCTCCTGAGTGCCCTCCTTTGTCACTGCTGGCTCTTCTCTGAGCTTCCTTTCTAGGATATAATATTTGAGCACCCTCCTGACTACAGAGGTTGAGGGACGGAGCTCAGCGGTGTGGTACTTGGCTAGCATGAATGAAGCTCCAGGCTCAGTTCCAACACTCTCTGTCACCCAACAAGAAATCACTGTGTGATTCAATAAAAGCCAGGTTTAATGTGATAATGTTAAAACCTTTACATATGTGTCTCCAACAAAGGCTGAACCCCATGTTAGCATCGAGGAATCTCCAGTGTTGAGGAACTGGATTTGCTTGAGAATCTGAGCTCACAATGGCAACACATCGATCAGCCTAGCTTTGGGGGACTGTATCACTTAGATTACTTACTTGAAGAAGACATGGTTAAGAGATGTATTAAATTTGGACCTTGGAATCAGTTTAGCATAGCTTTTCAAGGACTAAGGGCTAACTAAAGGCCAAACAGATGTTCCTGAAGTTTGCTAAACAAAATCCCACGCTGTTGCCCCTAATGCCTGACTGGTGCATATTCTACAAGTTACTCAGTGACCTCCCACGCCCATTGTGATTATCACAGCAGCTCTAAGTAAACATTCTTCCACAATTCTGGCCTTTCTCTCCTAACAGACACAGTCAATAGTTGACCAGATTCTACTTTCTACATGCATCTTCAGGAAAAATGAAGCACTTTAGTTAAACAACACTCCCAGACTGAGGAAATGAATTAACTGCCTTAGCTCATTCCCTGTCCCAGACTCTTGCTAACAATATCCAAAGAGCAAGCTACTAAAGTTATAAACCTCTAAAGTTCAGGCTAGTCCGATTGGAAACCTCTGGAACCCCTTCCATTCTTCCCCAGGGCATTTGTGATTAATAGACCATAAATGAAATGCTTCATTGTCCTAAACATATTTTATATTTGCATACGACATCATAATCATTATTAAACATGCATACCAAGAACCTAAAGATGATTTTACCTGCCTTAGAAAGGTGCCATTCTTCAGTTATGAGATGGGTATGTATACTTTGAATGAGTCGACCACAAGGTCCTCACTCCTCACTGTAGGTGGTGTTCACCCGAGCCCCATTTCTCTATGATGACCTTAAGGGCCTCTGGTTAGCTCAAACCCGCCATGAAACACTAACGTGTCAGTTACTAGACTCCACTTAGCCAAGCTCAATGGGTCTGCACAAGCAATCTTTGGCCCCTTTTTCCCCTCAGATGAGACACTGGGCCTTCACCAGATGCAGGGGCCATGCTTGATCCTACTAGCTGTCCACTCTTAAGAGACAGACAGAAGGATTGATTCAGAATTCAGTGACGGAAGCATTTACTTACTGACTGTCCCTTCTATGGAGCTGGTAGTAAAATGGCCACATGGAGGCACTGGTTAACTGCATGCAACAAGTCTTAAGTGGCGGACAATAGAAAATGTAAATAGTTGGTAAATACTGAGACGTCCTTAATGAGGAAAACAAACTCACAAAAACATTTGGCACTTGGTATTATGTCTGTTTCTCAAGGAAGAACACCTTTTAAAACAGATTGCTGTCTATATACACCTGAAAAAAATCATTTATTGCACTGTTCTTGCTAATTTTTATGTCAACTGACACAGACTAGAATCATCAGTTGAAATAATATCTCCACCAGATTGGCTTTTAGGAGAGCATGTGGGACATTCTCTTAACTAGTGACTGACGTGGGAAGGCCCAGCCTGTTGTGGGTGGTGTCCCCCTCACTCCCCATGCCGGGTAACTGGTCCTAGAGGTGTTAGAAAGCAGGCTGAGCAAACTGTGGAAGCGCGACAATAAGCAGCATCCCCCACAGCCTCTTCTTCAGTTCCTGCCTCCAGATTCCACCTTGAGATCCAGTCATAAGCTTCCTCTGATGACAGACCAGGCCCTGAGAGTTGTAAGCCTGAACAAGCCCTTGTCTCCTGGAGCTGTTTTGAGGCCGAGAATCTTTATGCAGCCCTGGCTGTCCTGGAACTCACTATACAGACCAGACTAAACTCTAACTCATAGAGATCCACCTGCTTCTGCCTCCCAAGCACTGTGCCAAAATTCTTAGCTGGTCATGGTGTTTTATCACAAAAATAAAACCCTTAATTAAGAAATCTACTTAGAAAAAGACATCCAAAATTGATGCTTAAAGTGACCCTGAACCTAGCCCAGGAGAACTGTTAAAGGGATGTTTAGGTCCAGTTCCAACTTCCTAAAATCTAGTTTTATTGTTCCTACTATTTTTCATAGAACTTTAATACTATGTATAACTCATTGCTTAGTTACTTCTTTTTCCAGGGTAATAATCTCATGTTGGCTACAATAATCTTCACTGATAAACATTGATGAAAAGGTTCAAGTTATTGCTTCTGCCCTGATGCCTGACCGCAACTTTGTTACAGTTACTTAGTGTGGCTTTGTGATCTACCTACAGTCACACATTCTCTTCTCTGTGGGGCATGCCTTCCCGGGAATAAGCTATTCCAGTTACAAGGGACTAAATAAATATAAAACTGACAAATTGTGTGTGCTTTAATTATGGGCAATCCCAGTATTGAGGTGCCTTTTCTACACCAATTCTCTTCCTTTCCTTGTAACTTTTAAAATTTATTTCTAACCCCCCGCCCCCAGCCATTTGGGGCACCCACTCAGAGCCATATGATCCTTGAAGAAAACTCTAGAACTGTAGTCTACAAGGCCACATGTTTAGTTTTAGAGTCTGAAGTGACCAACACCCATCCCATCTCCCTTATCATGGAACCAGACATCTTCAGCCTAATTTATAACACTGTTTGTACTAACACAATAGGAAAAAGCAACATTTCTCCATGAGTTCTGTAAACTGTTCTAGCAAATAATTAAGCCTAAGGAGGAAGGGGCCTGGGAAACCCCAGTTTATAGCCAGTTGGTCAGAGCACAGGTCTAGCCTGATACTGTAATTGATAGCTAAATGGTAACTGTCTTGTGAGACTGAGCCCTTAGCCTGTGGGAAGTGGTGCTGTCTAGGCAGACGTATTAGCTCTGAAACAAACCACAGGGTATCTAGAGGGCATTAGTGCAAAAACTCTGGCATATTTGGTCACAGGAGTATTTGTTTCCGGTGCAAATATAGTAGGTGAAATGTTTCCTGGCCTCATTTAGAATCAGAGAGATGGGCTCCCACGCTTCCTAGCACAAAGTACTTAGAAGGCATCTGGAGTGCCCCTCCACCCTGACCTTGTCCTAAGGAGTGTAACTCTTTATTATATTATTACAGTGTTGCTTTTTGCTTTTCTGCATAGACCATCACCCACACTATGCACCTTGGAATGTCTGAAGACATCACTTGAAAAATTGGAACACTTGGAACATTTGAAAAACAGCAGGATCTATGCAATAGGAATTCTCAGAGCAGTTATACTCAAAAGAATTTTTGTGCTCATTGTTCTACATATGGTGATTGAGCATTTTAAATGATACTAGTGTTACTGAAGAATGAAACTTGAGATCTTTACTTTTAAATTACTTTGAATAGTTATATGTAGTTAGACGCTACTAACCATAGCCTTAACACCTTTGTTATTTGAAATTATACTCTGACTTTTAAAGAGTGATGGAGACATACAGTAGTTCCTGATGCCTACAAAACATTTTCAAATAAGTGTGTTGGCATATGGCTTACTTATCGAGCTCTTATTTGTACAAACAAAGTTCTGGATTTGAAATTTGGTGTCAACCCCTTTTTAGAGGGTTACATGACTCAAAATTGAGAAGCTATTTTAGATCCTACAATAGCAAACAAACAAAACCATGTTCTTCCTTCTTACCTCATTTAGGCTTAGCTAATGGTGCCATGGGCAGGGGTTGGTATGGCTTTGGAGATTTCATTATAAGGTGAGAACCATATAGGTTATAATTGAAAGTTTATAACTTCGTTTTGTTTATAATTCCTTTTTGCTTTGAGTTTAAACCCTTACAAAGCAAGATAATTTTTTTGTTTGTTTGTTTGTGATGCTAGGTTTCAAACAGGGCCTTGTGTACCCTAGCTAACAGGGTGCCTCTTAGCTACCTACACCTCCAGCTCTGGTTTTACTGTCAGAACACAGAAAATTCTTGATTTCCTATTTCCTAATATTAACCATTCAGACAATTATGTTCAGTTACTTAAAACAATCTAGAATTTGATATTGTAATATACAAATCCAATTACAGGAATTGAAAACACTGTAGGAAGGGGCGGGCCCAGGAGGTCACCTGATGTAGTTCTTAACCATGAGCATGAACATTTAAGTCAACTCTGAGCCTGACACCTTTATCTCACACATTCCTCTTCTCTCTTTACTTGTGTGGCTGAAATCACAAGTTGAATGCATGGGAAGTGGCCTCTCGCTGAATACTAATGTGGGCACATAGAAGCCATGAGGAAATGAGCAGCTGTTTTTCTTACCAGGCCTCATGTCTGCAGCACTGGAACCCAGCACTCCCTCCTCGAAGGGGACATCCATTCCTACATTCTCCGACTGCAATCTGAAAAGAAGCAAAAAAAATTAAACATTAAAAACAAAAACAAAACACAAACAAATGAAACTACACAGGGCTTTACTGCCTTTAAAATGAGCAAAGATAGAATAGAGGTGAGACATTTCAGCTCCATTGAGACATTAAGCCAAAAATCTGTGTGGCAAGCCCACTGTTAAGTGGCCCCAAATGCAGTTTCTGTGAATAAGAACCACAAATGCCAAGTTCACTGACACCATGGATAGCAGTTTGACTGTGCACAGCAGTCACTGCTCCCATGAGCAAATACAAACCCAGTAAGACTCAGAGAGAGAAATGCAAAAAGCTAACTAGTGGCCAGGGCCATTGAACATAAATATTTTCCAACATGAGAGGCACCAGTCTACTGTGCTTTACAGCAGACAGTTCTGAGTATCTACAGCTCCTTCTCTATAAATGTGGGCCTAACACCTCAGTTGCACATGCCAAGGACAGGATATTCCACTGGCGTCACTTCCTAAGTGTGTAAGTTAGGGCTATGTGACCTACCCTACTCAGTTGTGGAAAGACAGCAATGAGAGGGAAGTACGTAGGTCCCAGGAGAACAGGACTCACACTCTTTCCCTGCTCACCTTTGAATGTTTAAAGATTCCCTGTGGCTACGTGTTGGTGAAGTGATTCTCTTCATTAAGCATCTCTTGTCATTGCTCAGAGCTAAGCCCAGTCCCGTGTATATCACTCCCTCTGTAAGACGAATTCTAGGAAACTGGGAAAATAAAGAAAAACTTGACAAATTTGCCTGTTCTTCTAGGAAGCTGATGACTATGGACTAAATCTCTTTTGTTTTTCTTCTCTGGCCCCTTGTCCAGAAAATGCTCACATATCACAGTCTTGCACATGTCTTCTCATTGGTTTCCATTAAAGCTTAATCCTTTATGGTAAATCTTCAGATGTAGGCACAAATCTAAGTTTAAATGAGTTAAGTTTGTTTTCAAATTCTAACTTTATTATATTTCTCTCCCTCTGTTAACAAGTCCCATTCCCATGCCAGCCTGGGTCTACCAAACACTTGGACTTTGACCACCTTCTGTAGGAGTCAGGTAAAGTTATCAACAGAGCACAGAAGTGACAAAATAAGTCCTTTGCCTCTGGAATTAACTATACCTGCTTTCCATATTCAACAAATACATATTAAGGGTCTACTGTGTGCTCACGAACATAGTGGAACAAAACACTTAACCTCTTTCTCATGGAGATGAGAAGATGGAGCTGAACAGTGCATAGTGCACTGCACAGCTATGTAGCTCTTCCCTGGAAAAAAGTACCATGTCTTCCCCACTAGCTCCACAGACCCTGCTAGAATACAGCAGCAGGAATTGTTAAACATCTCAAAGACCCAGATGCTAAAGGTTTGCTTCCCTGCCTGTGGCACTCCTGGAAGGTACAGAGTCTTTAAAGCACAGGCCTACTAGAAGGAAGGTATGTCACTGTGAATGTACTCTTGAAGGGACTACTGGGATACTGCCTTAAGTCTCTCTGTTTCCTAAGGGACACGGCTGTGCTCTGTAACTCACCGCTGCCGTGATATTCTGCCTCACCACAGGCTCCAAAGCATCACAGCCAAGCAACCAGAGACTGAAACTTCTGATATTATCAGTCAAATATAATTCCTTCCTCTTTTTAAGTCAATCATTCAACTGTCTTGTCAGCCACGGGAAGCTGACTAACATGGGGCGTGTCTCTGCACAGCATCTGTGGCTTTGATCCTATGTGTTCTTGAAGACTGATCTTGCACCAGAGCTCAGAGACAGTGAGCAAAGCTGTAGGTGTAGTTTAGTAGTACATTGCCTGTCTGGTATGTGCAAGACCCTGCTGTGGGATCACGCTCTTGTACACTGTAAATATTTGTCCTTCCTATTGGTTTAATAAAAGGCTGATTGACCAGAAGGCAGATGGAAAGTATGGGTGAGGCTACCACACTGAGAAAACTCTGGGTTGAGGAAGAGCAGGGCAGAAATGCCAGGCAGAAGCAGAGGAAAGATGAAAATGCTCTGTAAAAAGGTACTAAGCTATTTTGATAATCATGGGTTAGTTTAAGAGTAAGAGTTAGCAAGTAATATGCCTGATCCATAAGCCAAATAGCATGTAATTAATATAAGACTCTGTGTGATTATTTGGGACTCTTGGGGCTAGGCTGGGCCAGAAACTTACAACTACAAATGATCTAATATAGGACATGATCTATGTAGACCTGAGAAAGATTTTAAAAAGATTCTGAAAGGGAGCTCAAAACAGCTCTCAAGTGGGCTACGGTACAGAGTAGCATTCAGGCTTGAGTTACAAAATGGTGAGTTTGCTGCTTGTAGTCTGAGCTGCTTTGCCATTAGCCAAAACAATCCCTCTATTATCCAATGGTAATTCACAGCATACAGAAAGACATCCCATAGTTACACACACACACACACACATACACACACACGCCAGAGGGCATTGAGTGCCTTCTCTATTACTTTCTTCCTTCTTCCTCTGAGACAGGGTTTCTCATTGAGCCTGGAGCTCATGTTTTTCAGCAAGTTTGGTAGCCAGAAAGCCTCACAATCCTCCTGTCTACACCCAGAAGTATAGGAGTAACGTGTGAGGGATAGCCCAGTCTTTTGTATGGGTGCTGGAATCCAAATTTCAGGCCTCCTGTCTGACCCTCTCTGCCCTGAGGCTCTGGTTTTGAAAGTTTGGGGATTCAGAGGGATAGATTCCTGACTTATCAAGATGGAACAGTTTGTCACTTATAAACACACACCTATACAAACACACACATACATACATACATACACACACATACATACATATCAACCTTGTCTCAAGTCAGCATATGGTTCTCTTTAACAATGTCTCTATATCTGTCATGTAGAAAAATGCTGCTGACAGCAGTTAGCCTCAACACTTAGATCAAGCTGGGTGTGGTGGCACATGACTGTTATCTCAGCACTTGGGAGGATCAGTGCCAGCTTCAGTCTGGGGCTAGAGTATGTACATGAAATCCAGTCTCGAGAACAAGAGGCAAAAAAATAACAAAAGACTTGAAAACAAGGCCAATTAAATTAATCACTTATGGTGTGCTTCAAAGCGTGTTATGTCCTTTGTTTCTGTTTGCTCACCAATAAGAGGAGAATGTGGCAATTCTTCAATGTGAGTGATGACAGAAACCACCACACCTATCATCACTGTAGTGGATTTTGCTCTCTAGGCTAAGTGCTTTCTCCATGGGATGCTCATCACAACAGCAATCAAAATCTACCTCGTTCACTATTGTATCTCCAGCACCCGGGCAAGTGAATATCCAGTCAATGTATGTTAGACAGAAGCATCCTGAACACACATCTAACTTCTCCATTGTCTGTCCAACAGTCAATCTTAAATGAATGAAAAAGCTTCAGTTTCCTAGTGACCATCACACTGAGCTCAGATGTCCGAATACTCACTTGACAGTGTACATAGAAGTTCAGGCTTCAGCCTCCAAATAGGTGTGGGGGGTTAAAATGTGACAAAGTGTATCAGTCTAAATTTTGTGGGTTTTATAAATTCTGTGAGTCATCTACAATTTGGTGAAGTAACTGCAGAAGTTCTAGATATGAGGTCAGGGTTCTGAGTGGTGGGTCCCTTAACCATTGATGAGCTAGAACATTGGCTGAGAAAACTGGTTGCCAGTTTTAAGAATTCTAAACAGAGATAATAAATGCCCAACATCATAGACTATGGAGATTAAACACAATGTACAGGAAACCTTCTATAAACAAAAAACATTATCTGAGTTTAAGGTGTCCTTACATTTAAGAAATGACATCAAAAACAGTGGTTTAACTGAAGTATATATAGGTTGTACATGTTTGGACAAAACTGTAGCTAAGATTCCTACAAATTGTATATGAACCCAGGTAAGAGGTCAGCTAACAGCTGCACAGATCTGCGGCTCCTGCTCCTACGTGCCTCTCAGCTCATCAGTGTTACAGAACAGAGCCGGAGCCCTCAGCAACTGTCCTCAGCACAAAGTGGAGACCTGTGAAGAACATGCTGGAAAGCCATGCAGACAGGCAGTGGGGAAGGGGAAACTGAAGCCATTCTTGGGGGTGTTTGGAGGCACGAACTCCAACAAACCCAGGAGTACTCAGGGGCTCTAAGGAAACTGAACCGTATGAGCCTAGAGTCTCATGCTCTACCGACTGAGCTAGCCGGGCTCTCGTAAGAGCCTAGAAACAAGTCTAGGGGAGACCCAGGAATGGCTTAGGAGCATAAGTATCTGCAGAAAAGAAGTGGGAACTGGCTGCCTGTCTCCACCTAGAGGATGCTTCATGACTGTTCTGTGGGTTCTTTACTGCATACAATAATGTCACCCCTGGTCTCCAGACTCCTAATATTTTGAGTGACACTGAGTGATCATGTGACTTACTGTAGCTAAAAAAAGGACTTAGGACAAGGAGTATGTGGTGTCATCCTTCCTGCCTTTATCGTTGTGAGGGTTCCATCTGACTCGGTTTCCAGTGCCAACGATGAGCTAAAGCCTAGTGGGTACATGAACAGGAAATGGTTTCCTACTCTGTTTGCTGTGAGACTGTCCCTCACCTACTCATTCACCTACACAGAAAACTCCTTCAAAGAGAACATCTTCCTCACAGTGTGGCCAAAATGTTTCTTGCTAATTTGCATATCCCAGTTCCACAATCTCAACACAGTCTTATGTTTACAATACACATCTTGCCTGGGATGCGAAAGCATAAGAGTAACTTTTTAGCACGAAAACATACAATTGGAAAGATATCAAAGGCTTTCAAGTGTTCCATAAATTGAAGTATCAAAATATCACCTGTATGGTTTTTATTGTCATCATCTATTATATCACATTTACTCAGCTCACTTAATTTAATATTTTTCTTTAAACTGGTATTTGATCCAAGTACAAGTTATTTTGAAATGAATGTTTAGATCAGTAGTATACGCAGACATTTAAATTGCCTAGAATAAATTAATCATGTGAATGAAGTAAAATAATCTTTTAATGCCCATTCAGAGCTTCTTTGACGTCTCCCTCTGGGGCCTTCTGTCTTCCCTAAGTAGGAAGAGAGAATAGAAAGTCTTAGCTATGTCTAGCAGGGTGTAATGGCCTGTGTATGAGCTTTCTCAACTCCCTCCACAGCTACAGTTTCTGTGGCTTCTGTTACCACACACAACCGTAGTCTGAAAATATTAAAGGGAAAATTCCAGAAATAACTCATAATTTAAAAAACTGTTACATCATTTTATTATTGTTTTATTAGCTATCATTATTTAATAGTTATTAATTTTAACCTTTTAAAATGACTAATTGATAAATTAATATTATCATTGGTACAGATGAACATAAAAAATGCCATGTACTGTCCATAGAATGTCATGGAGGTGAGGCAAGTCTACCCTACCATAAACATAAGTCCTACCATATGAAATTGAATACTTAGACAATAATGAATACATTTCCAAGTTTAAACTCTGCCAAGAGAAAGTCACAGGTATCATAATAAAGTTACTAAAAAGTCAATGAGTGGGTAAGATTTCTAGAATAGACACAGGTCAGTCTAGGCATCCTAGTGCTGGAAGAAATTCATAGACCCAACCTGCTGCAGAAGGCTCTGGAAGACTTCCCTCTAATAAAAAGGCATCCTCCATTCTCTGGCCCTGGAAAGCATAGTTGGATAGGTATCTTTTGTGAAAGATGAATAGCAGCCTTTAAGAACTGAAGCATGTCCTCACTTCTATGACCTAAATGACAAGTGAACCTCAAACCAAGAAACACACATACACACACACACACACACACACACAGAAAAACCAAAATGAAATTAGCCACACTAATAGGGCATTATGCATGAGTTATTGCCAAGAGACTTAATAAATGGGGAAGAAAGTAGCAATACAATTACTATGAACAAGTACGAAAGAGACTGCTATGACAAAAGAATAATTTTCAACCATTGTGTTGAACCATTGACATTGAGTTGCACATGAAATGTCACTTAACTCCTGAGTAGATATGCTGCTTAAAGAAGAGATGGCTGAAAGGTTAAGAGCACTGACTGTTCTTCCAGAAGTCCTGAGTTTGATTTCTAGCAACCACATGGTAGTTCACAACCATCTATGATAACATCTGGTACCCTCTTCTGTAAACATAATAAATAAATAATTTTTTTTAAAAAAGAGTTGTCTAGCTGTGTAATGTGACATACATCTTTAATCTTAGCATTCAGGAGGCAGAGGCAGGTAGATCTTTGAGTTAGGAGCCAGGCTGGTCTACATATGGAGTTTTAGACTAGCCAATACTGCATAACCAAGACTTTTTCTCGAAATAGAAAAAAAGCTATTTTTTAAAGCAAAGCATCTAAGCCAGGCATGGTGGCCATTTTATTAATATCAAGAGGACACTGTTAGGCAGACAAACATTGTCAAGATACAAAGGCTAATATTTAGTATTAGTAGAGATAATTTTTCAGAGGATGCAATAATCTAGAATTAATTAACACTTTAACAATAGCATCTCATAAGATATAAAACATAAATTCAATAATATAAACTGAAATACGTAGTAGATTTTATAGAGAAAAAATTTGAATGCATATTTTAGGAATATATAAATTCAAAAAGAAATACATAAGAACACAGGAGATTTGGAGGATGTTACAAAAGCTTTCTCTAAAGGGCAGGTCTGTGTTCGGAAACAACATACATGTTCTCAAACTCAGCACATAGGATGCCAGTCTGAACACACCCAAGGTCATTATTGTATGGGCTGTTCTTTAACTTCAGGCCATACATGTAAAATCAACCACAAAACTAGTTTAGACACTGAAAAACACTTGTAAGTGACCACAAAGGAAAGCCCACTTGTCACAACTTGTGAAAACTGTTTAGGTGAGGTCACAAGGAAAGTGACTTTGAATTCAGACATTAGAAAGTAAGATGGTCTGAATTAGCTAAGAAAACTTCCACAACAAGTAGAACTCTGCTGCTGTGTGCTTTGATGGTCTTGACTGTGTTTTCCCTAACGATCTGAATGCTGCCAAGTGCAAGGCAGAGGCACATTTGGAATTCTCCAGTTTAAGAATGGATCCTGCATAAGTTGATAGATGTGTGTACTCCTGGTGTTCATGCTTCTAAGTAAAGAGGGCCCAGTTACAATAGTGTGGGGCACTCATTGTGTCTACAGTGGAAGGCAACATTGAAATGTCTGTCATAACTAGAGGTACCCTTTTAGACCTAGTATAGGGACCAAATTAAATTCTTTTCACATTTCACAGTTCCCAGCGTGTGTGTGTGTGTGTGTGTGTGTGTGTGTGTGTGTGTGTGTGTGTGTGTGTTTGTGTGTGTGTGTATACTCTATAGAATTAGCCTTGCCCAGAGCCAGGTTCTTTTTAAAATGAACCAGTGACACTTGGCACACACAGATAGCACTGTTAGATGTAATCTTTCCTGACAGGCATGTACATACAGCAGCAGGCGGTAACCCTTTCCCAGAATAGCCACTACTAAAAATTTGGCAACTAAAAAGCACAGCTTCACAAGAAACAATGTAGTGGGTCAAGCTGGGTTTAGGGATTGTTCTTTAGAAAAGTACTATTTGATTATGCTAATATATTTTGGAGAAAAGGTTACATAAATAGTTTTCTTTAGGTCACAATTTCTAAAATTCCCCCAATTTCCTTCTAGTAAACAAAGATACCTGTGTATAATAAAATTGCTTTCTGCAGAAATGAGATACAAAGAAAAAGGAGACAAACAAAAGCTTCCCTGTTCTTTGTTGAATATATAAATTAGCTCAGTGGTTGGAGAATTGTCATTTCAAGATTCTTGTCTGATAAAGTGGCTGCAAGATTTAATAGTAGTACATGCCACTCAGTGAACCCAGAGCTCTTTTTAAATTGCTCAGAGCAAGAGGCAGGATACATCTGCTGCAGGTTTCAAACTGAGCTTCACCAAGAAGAGAGCACACAGCAGGAAGTGAACACAAGCCCATAAATCAGCTGTTGGCAACAATCACCTATGTAGTGTCCTCCTACACCCGTACGTGCAAGCTCAGTAGCCATGCAGGAAACAGAGTCCTAGATACCTGTAGGCCCAAGGGACATGAAGACAGGAGGAGGGAAGAGAAAGAAGGGGCCAGGAAGCAACAGAGAATCAGCAGTGAGCATTCACCCTACACTGCCCTCTCTAGGGGACTCCAGGGGAAGAGACCCTCTACCCCCACAGCACCACACCTGTGGTTCTCACAGGACAAGAACATAGGTAACCTCCTCGCTTGGAATCAAACTGCAAAACTGGGAAGGTTCAAAAAAGTCACTTTGTATCCCAAGTGACCATCGAAACACTTATTGAAGAGTTCAGTGATCAAGAGCATTTGCTGCCTTTCATAGGACTTGAGCTTAGTTCCCAGCATTCACATCAATTGGCTCAAATCACCTCTATCTTCAGCTCCAGGAGGATCAGATGCCTCTGGCCTCCACATACATACTATCCCCTCATGGACATAATCTGAAATAATAATAAATATTTTATTAAAAAATTCTTTCTGAATTGTGCCCAAAATATAGCACTTCAGTGGTTTTGTGAATAGATTCTTTCCAATGACACTTAAAGGTACTAACAATTGAGAAACGATGCCTGACTAATCATAGCTTGCTTTCTATACAGTAATTTAATTCTTGATTAAGAACAGGGAAACATAGAGAATTCTGTTTCTTGCTTCAGGTTTTCAATATTTTTCTACAACTTTAATAGATACTATAGCTGTGTTTATCATGACTAAGTTAGATAATGTTGGGGAGGTAACCCAGTTGGTAGAGTGCTTGGCCACAGAAGCAAAGAACCTGAGTTCAACTCTCAGGACCCATGTGAAAAAAGTCAGGCCCATGACATACACTTGTAATTTCAGCACTTGGGGACTGGAAACAGGTGGATCCTGAGGGCTTACTGGCCAGCCAAACTGACCTATTTGGTCAAGTAATAGGGTGGGTGGCTCCTGAGAAAGGACACTGAGAGTGTGTGGTAGTTTGGATGAGAAGGACCACCACAGGTTCAGATATTTGAATGCTTAGTCCCCAGCTGGCAGAGTTTCGGGAGAGATTAGTAGATGCAGCTTTGTTGGAAGAGGTGTCCCTGGGGGTGGGCTTTGAAGTTTCCGAAGCCCATGCCATTCCAGTTAGTATGCTTGTGGGTCAGATGTAAGCTCTCAGGTACTTCTCTAGCACCATGCCTGCCTGCCTGCTGCCATGCCCCCTGCCATGATAGCCATGGACTCACCCTTTGAACTGTGAGCTCCAATACTTGGTCATGGTGCTTTGTCACAGCAATAAAAAGGTAAGTAACTAACTAAGACAGATTGTCTTCTGGCTTCTACAAATGTGCATGAACACCTATGTGAGAACACACACACACACACACACACACATATTCACAGATACCCTCATGTGCACATAAACCAAAGTTTAAGTTAGATGGATATTAGGCACAATGAACATGCCTATATCCTTACCATTCAGGAGGCTGAGGCAGGAGAATTGTGATCTTGAGGCCAACCTGGGCTGCAAAGTTGCAGACCAGTCTCAGCTACATTATGGGTTCCTGGTTCAGCGTCTCACCTCTCTAAAAACAAGGTTAAATTAGAGTCCAGGCTAGCACTTTGAACAGGGGCAAATTTGTAAAGTGATTTTACAGTTCACAAGGAAACTTAAGATATCTTAGACTCAACAAGTACAAAACTGAATCTGCTGTCTGTACACATTAACCTCATCATACTTTATCTGTGGTAGAGTTCTGAGAAGCCCACAAATTCTTAGATCTTCCATTTAAAAGGCAGAACCTAACTTCTAGTCTTTCAGTGTTGACTGAATTTAGTGATTTGCCTTCAAAGAACAGAGTAAGAGGAAATGATGCCTAAGTTCTAAGACTACGGATGTACTCAAAGGCCTATGGTTTCCTTTTGTCCTCACATGAATCACTGAGTCTGGGTTGGGGCTGGGGAGCTGGGTGCCACGCT
Source organism: Sigmodon hispidus (assembly GCA_004025045.1). Lineage (NCBI taxonomy): Eukaryota > Metazoa > Chordata > Mammalia > Rodentia > Cricetidae > Sigmodon > Sigmodon hispidus. The sequence continues at coordinate 117,107 of PVIH01001125.1, read as the reverse complement.
GTAAGGATGCACTGCTAGAAGGCTAACTCCTAACTCCTGATGGTACAATGACCTGGGACAGATGTGTGAGGTTGGAGCAACGAAGAAACTATGACCACCTGCTTCAAACAAGTTACTCCAGATAGCCTGAGGCGTTCTTCTTTATACCGTTTCAATAGTTTGCAAAAACAGTTTTATAGTCAGATTTGTTTCCTTGAGTTTCTACTAATGGTAACAATAATTGCCAGTTTGTTCCTTTACCTCATTCCCCTTCTGCCCCCCAACTTTCTCACGGGTAATCATTACCTTCTTGGCTCACAGCTCTAACGTCAGGGGCATACGCAGTGTTGCAAGCAATAAAGCAAATCTTGCTAACTAGGCACACCTACAGGTAGGCCAGTGTACCCAGCTGTCAGCATTTGTGGTTTCAGCGTCATGCAAAGTGAAAGAGAGTTTTGCCTCCAGGGGTTAATGTTTACCTCTAGTCAAGTCTATGTTCTCCCAATTAACTCATGAGCCAAAGCTGGACCACCCTGTGCTCCTCTGTCCTCTAGGGCAGCTATACCAGGGTTTCCCCTATCATCTTGTAAACTGTATAAACCTAAAAGCCTATGCTTTATAGTTGACCCTGCTTATTTCGTGTTCTTATGTCTCCTCCTCTCAACTTCCTATAGTATTGGCACGGCTAGTAGAAAAGAGGTCATTGTGGATTTCTATAATTCTTCATTCCCTGTTCCTAGACTGCTCCCATTAACTTGATATCATCTACTTAATTTGCATTTCTTCTAGACTACTATGGCTAAAATTATTCTCTCCAAAATAGTTATGCAAATGTGTAATGTCATGAACTACCGTGAGTCTTTCAGACTAATCACAAGATGCATCAGAGAGGCAACATCTTGTTCTTAAGAATCCTAAATTCATGGTCATACTTGAAACTTCAAAGGCTTTAGAAGCTGAATTATGTCCACTTTATCTTTTTAACATCATTCCCTCTGGCTCATCCAGAGCAGAGTCATGGGGGGGGGGAAGGATGTGCCTAATTCAAGAGCCATTTCATCTGTAGCTTTAAGAAAGTGAAACTGGAGACAGCCATCAATATATTCATATAAGGACAGCAAGGAGCGCAGATAGCATGTATGTTCCTGAGGTCATGCCTAGAATCATGCAGTGTACTATCCATCGGCCTTGCAAAAATGGGTTAAATTCTCCTAGGCCTTGCCTCCAGGAGAACCTGTTTATGTTTTTCTCAGGACTTGTCTCCTGAAGAAGTCACGTGGCTCCTAGCAATGCATAAGTAGCAATGCACAGAGACCCAGATGGCAAGGAACTTGACTTCCTATAAAAACCTAGTAAAGACGATTAAGCTTGGCTCTTGACAGATCCCCTGCACCAAAAATTAAGTGGTCAAAAATCCAGAATATAACAACTTCTGTGAGAAACCTCGGAGCAAGCCCAGAAGACCCTCCACCTCAGATGTTCTAGGAGCCTCTTAATATAAAGTCTGAGTCAGAACTACCTCGCTATTCCACTCTTGAATTCCTACCACACAAAAACTGGGAGATAATACATATTTGTTGTCTTAAGCTGCTAATTTTGGGCATAATTTACTGCATAGCACTAACTAGCTGATGAAGTTCCCTTCTTGTGATTGTGAACATGCATCCCTTGGGAACCCAAGCCTGGAACTGGTGTTCATCTTTCCTTGGATCCTGTCTTTCCAGTCCAGGTAGCCACACAGCCCTACAATGCTTCCTGCTTCTCTCTACTCTTACTGGGGGGGATTGTTTGTCAACTTGTCAATTTGATTTGGATACAGAAACTGCTGTGAAACAAATCTCTGAGTATGACTATGAAGGAATTTCCAGGTAAGCTTGGTTGATGAAGGAATACCCGCCCCAAATGTGGGTTGGGGAAAATGAGCAAAGTGCCCATCTCTCTCTGTAGTTAAGACTACAGACTGTGGGTGATCAGCTGCCATGCTTCCCTAGACACGATGGACTTTATCCCCTTAAAACAGCTAAATCATCCCCTCCTTGCCTTACTTCCACTGCCCTTTGTCAAGTATGTGGTGACAGTATTGAGAAAAGGAACTGATCTAATTAGCTTCACCTGTCAACGTGATGTAGCCTCGAGTCATCTGAGAGAGTCCCAACTAAGGGATTACATAGATCAGACGGGCCTGTAGTCACATCTGTGAGGGGCTGTCTTCACTGATTGTTGATGCGGAAGTATCTAGCCCACTGCTGGAGGTACCAATCCCTCAGCAGGTGGTCCTGGGATGTATAAGATAGGAAGCCAGAAAGCAGTGTTCCTCTATGGTTTCTGCCTCAAGTTTCTGACCTGACTTCCCTCAGGGACAGACTGTGGCCTGAAACTTGGTTTTGCTTCTGATATGTATCACAGCAAAAGAAAGCATTTCAGCAGTACCAATACACTGACAACCCACAGCTCAGTTTATTCCTGAAGAAATCTCTTGACCTTTGTCTCTGTTTCAGATCTTATTTCCTTCAGAATGCTAACTGAACATGCTTGCTGGGTCTCAACCTTGACGCTGCTTTCTAGAGTCCATTTTTTTACTCCATATGTCTTAAGAACAGAGTCCTGTCAGGAGGTCCTTGTATCTCAGCTTCTTTCTCCGGCTCCTCTGTCCACTTGGCCTGTAAGGCCTGCTAGTCTACCACTGCTCAGTGGCCAGCTCAGACACTGGATGTAACCCTTAACTCAGAGGTGGTCATGTCCCACAGAACTCTGTGCTGACCTTGCATGCAGCCTTTTGACATGCCTTTGGTTTCTGATTTGAAATTTGACTGTCTTCTCCTAGACCAAGTGAAGCCAGAAATCCTGGAGGACAGAGTCCAGTGTAGAACACAGGGCCATTCATGGTGGAGATGAAGAGTTATTTAACAAAAACAAATATTTATAGGTGGAAAGAATAAGAGGTATCTACACAAGACACATACCATAAATGAAGCCCTGAATTTAGTGCCTAATGCCAACAAAAACTTATTTTTTTCAGACAGCTGTGTAGCCTAGATTGGCCTGGAACTCACAATCTTTCTGCTGGGACCATGATACCAGGATCCCTCAAATAATAATTATTTATTATTATTGTTATTATTATTACTACATAGTTTTTCTTCAAAAGGTGACTTGGGAATATTTGACAACTCTTTCAGAAACGTTTCACAAACTTGTCATGACTTAGAGTGCACTGGATAAAGTTCATCCAGGGAGATATTTCCCATCCCTATCCCCAGAAATAAAAGATCCTCTGGACATGGCAGTCACTAGGAACAGGGATCATAGGAGGAGGCAGAAAAGAGTAGATGCTTGTTCTCCTTCTGAACTAGAGTCATCAGTGCCCAAGACAACATGCTCTGGTAGGTTCTCAGCCAGGGGCAAAGCCTCCTATGGCTTCAACACAGGCTCCTGCACTCTCCTTCACCAGCTCAGCAGACCCTGGCCTCAAAGGGCAGCTCACAGCCTCCTCCCAGCTCCTTCTGTGGTCAAAGGAAACACACTCAGAAGGGGTTCTCCTTCACACCATATCATCATGGCTTTGCTTCCTTCCCCTGTAGTTCAAGGGTGAGAGAACACCAAGATGCCTGTGACGATCTGGCACCAGAAATAGGATCGAGAGTAGTATGCAGAAGCATATTTCCAGCTGCTGTCTTAGCAATTTTAAATGCTGACCCAAAGGGTGTGGTGGAAGATCTAAATCTGCCTGCTCCAAAGTAAGGCACAGCACAGGGGGTTCCTGCAGAGAACCAGATTCTAAGTGTGTTCAGTTTGCATGTCACATGTCAGCTCTGCCACTGAACACAAATCATCTATAGATGGTGTGGAAGTCAATGGGTAGGACATGTTCCAGGGGACAGGGGTGGAGCTCAGTGGGTGTTAAAAGGCTCTGAGTTCAACCTCTGCTAAATATCTTCCCTGCCACCAGGTGAAGCACCAGGCTAAATCTGGCCTGAATGGGGCTGTGTTTGCTAGCATCTACTCCGGAGTGAAAAAGATAGAAATGCATTTTGCTTTCTTGAAGTTGAATGCATTTTTTTTCAAAGTGTGAAGCTTTAATATTGGTGCAAATAGCAATTCTAAAGGTGTCTGTGCATTGATAAAGAGTGTAAATTGGGGTGCTGTTTTTGGCTATATTTGTCAAATTGTTCATTGCGACAGCTTTTGACCTGCCACTCTAAAAATGGTCATGAATATATATATATATATGAACTCATATAAAAAGATGTGTAGCATTAAAGCAAACAAACAAAAACTTTCTGTGAACAGATTGAAACTGACAATGATACAAACAGGCCATGGTTAGACCTTTTCCTAACTGTACAGACAAGATGAGGGCTGACACTTGTCTAAGTGGATGTCCAGCTAGAAGTGCAGTCCTGGTCAACATGTGGTAGTTGTCCAAGTCTTCATCCAGGGCACACACTCCTCACCCAGCTTTGGAGGGACAGAAAGCTGCCCAACCCCGATTCCTCCTAGGCAGGTGACACCCTCCGTCATCCCCTCCCTCCTCCTCTCTGGTCTTCAGTGCACATAGCTTGGGTGATGGTTGAGTTTAGGATCCTGGGGTTATATTTTCAGAGACTTTCAGGGAAACATTAGGGCTACTGGAAGCCTCCAGTCATCTCTCTCTTTGAGGTTAAAAAATACTTCGCACCATTTGCCCTTGGTCTTGGGCATTAGCTGCTCATTCAGTGACTAAAGGGAACTGTTCACTGAAATACTTTATTTTATGAAGTAAAAAAAAATTTGTTTTAAAAAATTCTAAAGGCTAATCTAAATGACCACTGATAAGAGAGTGATGAAATATAACATGCTACTCTCTATACTAAAATTCTAAGTATATTTTTGTGTAATGGTTATTTAAGATGTATAATTAAAAATTCAAGTTAACAAGATGACATTCTTTGAGTGACACTATTTACATAAAATTCACTACACACATTTTTAGATATATATGTCTAGGACAAAATGTATCATCAATTGTAAATGTATCTATGGGTTAAGCATAGAGGAGAAAGGAATTTCTATATTTTTCTATGTCTAAGCTTTTAAAACACAAGCATTTGGCAACATTAGAAAGTATATAAATTAATTTGAAAATAATTAAATTATTTAAGAATTTCTATAAACAGTGCTTGGTGGCAGATACCTATAATTCCAGTGCTTGAAAAGGAGAGGCAAGAGGACCTGAAGTTCAAGATTATACTCAGCTGCATTGTGAGTTCAAGGTCAGCCTGGGATACATGACCCTGTCAAAACAATGCAGGGCAGGCAAGATGACTCAGCCGGTAATGGTATTTGTTGCCAAGTCTGATGATATGAATTCAGTCTCCAAGATCTATATGATGAGACAAGAGATTACTCCTGCAGGTTGTCCTCTAGCCCCCAAAAGTGACTATACTCCCCCCAAAAAAATGCAAAAAAAGCAATATAAACAAACAGCAAGCTCAAGGATTTCTAGACATCATTACTTAGACAAATTCAAATTATAGTTTTTTTTTAAAAAAGGAATGCTTAGTAAGTCATAATTTCCCTTTGTTTATCTGCAGCAATATTAGCTGTTACCCAGTGCCAGGTTCTCTGGGGTTCTGATGTTTCCATAACAAAATGTAGGAAGATTATGGACTAAAAGGTAAACATCACAGTGGAAGGCCTAGGCTGCAGCCAGCCAGCCCTACACAGCCTCCACTGCCATGGGTCCATCATCTTCACAAGTATTTTCTGATGATATAATCGCAGGAAGCAGTAGAAATAGTAAAATAACTCAGACTCTGAAAGCACTACATGCTTCTCACAGCAACTGCTATGTACAGCCTCCCTGACCCATTTGTTGGTAGTCGGTTGTCTTAAATTGGCCTAATTCCATCTCATTTCACGTCCAATTTTCAGATCTGTACACATCTTTTAATAGTTTCTCATCCCCTGGAGTCTATTTTTTCCCCTGCCTTGGTCTCCTTTACTGCTGCTTTGTCTACCTTGTTAGAATGGCTGTCTCTATTCTCAGTTTTGTCTTCAGCTTGGTATTTTCTTGATTAGCATTTTTTTAGTTATGCTATTCTTGCCCCTGAAGAACATGAAAATCAAATCAAATCAAAACAAACAAACTCGTGACTCCACCCCAAACCTCCCTGACTTCAAATGTCTTTACATTTTCCTCTCGAGTCCTGGGATTGATCCCAGAGTCTTGCAAAAGCAAGCCAAGTGTTCTGTCATTGAGCCATACTCTGAGTGAGCCTTTAAGCCATTGTTTTCTGTGCCTGTACCAGATGTGGATAGAGCAGGTTCTGTCCAGACAAGCGTACTGTCAGCTTCTGCAAGGCAGATGGTATGATGAGCAAGGCAACAGAAAAGTCAGGGACTACTCTCTGTCTCCTTGGTGATCCATCAGCACCTATTATTCTTTTTCGGGGCTTCCTAACTTATAGATCATTCATTTCTTACTTTCCTCTAGCATTAAATTCTTTTATCTATTCAGCACCACACAGTCGCTGTCTGATTGAAAACCATGCTTTCTTGGACCCCTCGGAGGATCCATCTCAGAGGGGTCCTGAGAGTAGCCAGCTTGTGGCAAGACACAGGTGAATTCCAGAATCTGCCCAGCTGTCAGTTGCTGAGCAGAACAAATGAACAGAGAGGATTGAGACTCAAGTGTCCCCTGTGTTATGGGGCAAATGAGACTTAAAGAAAGACTGCGGCACACATTTAAACCATCACTTTCCAAAGTCTGCACCCAGTTCTACAGAAGAAATTCAAACAGCTCTGGGCCAAATAATAGTGGAAAAATGGCAGAGATAATCTAAGTGTTCTCCTCCTTGGGGCCCTTAGAATGTACATGGCCCTGTTACAGATCTTAAGATCTTTATATGGGGATATAAAGCTGTTTAATTTGTTTCATTTCAATGAAGCAAGCTTTTCTTATTTTTTTTCTTTTCAATGATGTTTTGTTCTCTGAGCTAACATGTTAGTGAACAGCAAACATTAAGGATCACTGAGTCAGGATGCTTGTACAGGTCTCTCTGGTCCATGTAAATTGCACTTAACAAAAACATGGTGCAGGGTTACTTTTGTATCACAGTGACCACACTAGCTGACAGATAAGATGAACTGTTTCAGTCTGATCTGGTGGGGAGACATGAACAGCTCAGTTCATGGCAGAGGGAGTGTGTGTTGGAGGCTGTTCACATCACTGTCAAACAGAAAGGTGAGCAAGGAAGAGAAGCAAGGTACCAGGTAGCAACTACAACCTCCCAAGATCTGTCTCTAATGACCTACTTCCACACCTCCTATGGCCTCTCTACAGCTTCCCGAAATACCACCAGCACCTAGGAAATAGAGTATTCAGACATGAGCCAACTTGAGATTCAGGCTATTAACATCATCCCCCAGCTCCCAAATGACATCTCACAACACAAAATACATTCAGTCCAACATCGAGAGCACCCAGTCTCAGCAGCTCCCTAAGCTGCTCAAAATTAAAAGCTCAAAGTCTCTCTTGAGATTCAAGACAAACTCTTAACTGTGAACCTTTATAAACTCAGGAGAAAGTAACATAATTCAAAGATATATTGACACAGACTAAAAATCCCCATTTAGAGGTGAGAAATGGGGCCACAAAGAGGAGAGATGGGATCAAAGCAAGACTGAAATCAGCAGGGAAACCATTAAATTAGGTAACAACATGTCTGGCACCCAAGGCAATTGGTGACATAATGTGAGGTCCTCTGAGCTTGGGCAGCCCCATCATCGTGGCCTTGCTGTTTATAGCGTACACTGTCTCTCTTGGGCTAGTTCCACTAAGTGCCTATAGATGCTCCTGGCAGAGATCCAACCTGTCTGGCATCTCCAACAATCTAGGTCTCCACTTCAACTTATCCATCCCTCTTATAAAATTAAACAGTCTTTTTAGTGCCTCCTCATGGGGAACCTGACTTTGCTGCACATTACCGGACCTCATAGACCTTTGTAAAAATACGAATGCAGGCTTCTACAACCCTATGACAACTGTATTCTACATGCCTTCAAGAGCAGCACTGTGTGCATACAAACAAGTCACACCAGCTCTAGCAGTAACCATGCAACCTTGGGTCACAGCTGCAGAAGCCTCCAGTGGTTATAAACCTGGGGGAATACTCCCTGTGCAGCCCTGTGTGAGTGAGTGTGCAAGGAAGAGTGGCCGCCTTTAAAAGGAAAATCTTTCAAATTCATCTGCAGTTTTATACCTTGGGGTCTGAATACTCTGGGTGCAACCAATGCCTAAATTGTCCTCAAGGTCCTGTCCTATTGTTCAGAGAAAACGGCACAGCTGCTCATTAATGACACTAATCTTTGTAATAGCAGAGGCTTCTTTGTCCAAGCTAAGGATGCTCTTTTTTGGGTCACAAAATTTTATATCTTTCTCTACTTTTTGCTCTAGGTTCTCACTATAAATCTGGCTAAAAGCAGCCAGCAATTATTCTGTCTTGAAATTACCTCTAACAAGTTAATGTCCACTATGTTTGATTTCAGTTTCACTCAATTTTTGAGGATTCGGGTTAAAGTTTTTGCCAGAATGTCACATCAGCGACTTGTGATCCAGTGTCTCATAAAGTCTTTGTTCTCATCTGGATCATGGTTTCATCTCTATGAACACTCTGGTTTTCCAGCCCTGCATCAGGATGCCACATTAAGCTATGCTTATGGGATTCTAAGGCTTGCCTACCTGGCCTCATCTAACTCCCAAATGCCTCCCACAAACCAGTCTGTGACCCACATTTAGGTTTTGTCACAGCAATGATCCTATTTCTCTGAAACAACTTGTCTTTCTTTTTCTTTTCCCTCCTTTTGTTTTGAGGCAGCATTTCTCTGTGTAGATCCGGCTGTCCTCGAATTCACTCTGTAGACCAGGCTAGCTTTGAATGCACAGAGCTCTGCCCGCCTCTGTCTCTCATAGCTGAGATTAAAGTTGTGTACCACCACTGCCCTGCTAGAAACCACTTTTCTTATTTGGGCTTTTGTACTGCTGCATCCAAACATCCAGCAGAAGCAAGTGAAGGACTGAAATATGAAGTATCTACTTTTGATGCATGATATTGGGGGGGGGGGTTAGTTCCTAACAGTAGGAAAGGCATGAGAGAGCTTCTCAGCACACAGCAATAGGAGAATTCGCTAGCGGCTGTACACATCCTGGTGCACCAGGAAACAGGCAGCATGACAGAAACCAGGGGCAGCTGGAGCCTCTAAAGGTGGGAACTGCCGAACAGGTCCTGCCTCCTCCAGGTTCCACAACTCCCCAAATAGTGCTCCACACTGAGAATTAAGCGTTTAAAATATAATTTGTAGAAGGCATTTCAGATTATATATAAAATTAAATTATATATTTAAATATAAACTATATTTTATATTTCTATTGTATTTTTAATTATAAATAACACATATTCTGACTGAGGAGAATCCCAGCTCTAAGTCCCAGAACATATTTCTGATAAAATCATAGAACATTTTTTTCCTAAGCTAAAGATGGAGATGCCTATAAAGGTACAAGAAGCTTACAAAACACCAAATAGATTGGAACAGAAAAGAAAGTCCCCTGGCCACATAGTAATCAAAATACTAAACATACAGAACAACAACAACAAAACCATTAAGGCTGCAAGGAAAAAAATTAACATATAAAAGCAAATCCATTAGAATTACATTTCACTTCTCTCTCAATAGAGACTCTAAAAGCCATAGAGGCCTGAACAGATTTCCTACAGACTCTAATAAACCACAAATGCCAGCTCAGACTGCATTACCAAGCAAAACTTTCAGTCACCATAAAGAGAGAAAAAAAAGATATTTCAATGATAAAGTCAAATTTAAACAATATCTACCTGCAAATCAAGCCCTACAGAAAGGGCTAGAAAGGAAATTCCAAACCAAGAAAGTTTACTACACCCATGAAAGCATAGGAAATGAATAATTTCACACAGGCAAAATTAACAGAAGAGAATGCATGTGTGGTGACATATTATATATTTAATAAAACCAGTTTGAAATATCAGAGAACAGACCCACCCACGGTCAAGCTGGGAGGGTCAGAGAGTGGTAATTTCTGCCCTGTGTTTCTATGAGTTATTGAATTAAAGGCGGAAAGAAGCAAGCTAGTGTAGTCATCTTAACATCTAACAAAACAGACTTCAAAGGAAAACTAATCAAAAGACAGGAAAGGATAATTTATACTCATCAGAGGGAAAAAAACAAAACAAAACAAAAAACCAAGATGACTTTTTAGTTCTTAACAGGCCCCAAACTCAAGGACACCCCCTTTTCTAAAAGAAGCACTACTACAGCTTAAATCACATGTCAACCCTCACACTGATAGTAGATGTTAATACCCCATTCTCACCAATAGACAGGCCATCCAGAAAAAAACTAGACAGAAAAATACTGGAGCTAACAGAAGTTCTAACCAAATGCATCTAACATAGATTACAGAGCACATCACCAAACACAAATCTCCATTGAGAGAGAAGTGAAGTGAAATTCTAATGGATCTGCTTTTCTATGGTAATCTTTTCCCCTTGCAGCTCTTAATGCTTTTTCTAATGTTTAGTGTTTTGATTCTTCTTCGCACCTCATGTAGTTTTTTTCAAAACTGGCCACACTGAAACACAAAGCAAGTCCCAACAGATACAAGAAAATTGAATTAATTTCCTGCATCCTAGCAGATCACCATAGATTAAAGCTGGACGTCAACAACAACAGAAACAACAGAAAGCCTACAAACCCATGGAAACTGGACAACTCTCTACTGAATGAAAAAATGGTTCAACACAGAAATAAAAAAATAAAGACTTTCTAGAATCCAATGAAAATGAATGTGCAACACACCCAAACTTACAGGAATACAGTGAAAATGGTGCAAAGAGGAAAGTTCATAGCACTAAGTGCCAACATACAAAAATTAGAAAGATCTCATACGAGCAACTTAACAATACATCTGAAGGCTCTAGAAGAAAAAGAAGCAAGCAGACCCAAGAGTAGATGACAAGAAATAATCAAACCGAGGTAGGAAGTCAATAAAAGAGAAACAAAGAGAACAATATAAAGAATAACTGAAAAATAAGTTGATTCTTTAAGAAAATCAACAAGATAGACAAACCCTTACCCAAAGTAAAAGGAGAAAAAAAAACATCCAAATTAACATAATCAGAAACAAAAAAAATGAACATCACAACAGACAACAAAGAAAGCCAAAACATCAGAAGGACATATTTTAAAAACTTGTTATTCTAACAAATTGAAAAACTTTAAAAAGAAATGGATAATTTTCTTGATAGGTGCCACTCACCAAAGTTAAATTAAGATTACAGAAACAATTTAAATATATCAATAAGCCCTAATAAAATAGAAGCAGTCATTAAAACTCTCCCAACTAAAAAGAGCCCAGGACCAGAAAAGTTTTAGTGCATAATTTTACCACACTTTTGAAGATTAGTCAGCTCTTACCTTTGACTAATCAAATACTAATCAAATTATCCACAAAATAGGAACAGAAGGAACAAATTACTTTAAAAGGACACAAATATCCTGATACCCAAACCACATAAAAACTCAACAAAGAGAATTACAGACCAATTTCCCTCATGAACATAGATGCAAAAATACTCAGTCCAAGAACACATCAAAAAGATCATGATAAAGTAGGCTTCATCCCATATAAAAATCAGTAAATGTAATCCACACATATAAACAAACTTAAAGAGAACAAAAACTATATCATCATCTTATCAGATGCAGAAAAGGCCTTTGACAAAATCTAACACCCCTTTGTAACAAAAAGAGATTAGGGATACAAGGGGCACACCTCAACATAATAATGACAATTTACAGTAAGTCTACAGCCAACATCAAATTAAATGAAGAGAAACTTATAGCAGTTCTACTAAAATCAGGAGCAAGATAAGTTTGTCCACATTCTCCATACCTATTCAATATAGTACTTGAAGTTTTAGCTATAGAAATAAGACACAGTATTAAAAACAGCCTGGCATAAAAACAGACTTGTGGATCAATGGAATCGAATTGAAGACCCAGATATCACCTACACACCTATGAATACCTGATTTTTGACAAAGAGGTCAAAAATATTCAATGAAAAAAAAAGATAATATCTTTAGCAAATTGTGTTGCCATACCTGGATTTCAGTATGTAGAAAAATGCAAATAGATCCAAGCCTATCACCCTGCACAAAACTCAAATCCAAGTGGATCAAAGACCTCAACATAAAACCATCTACGATGAACTTGACAGAAAAGAAAGTGGAAAATACCCCCCAATGAATTGGCACAGGTGGCCACTTCCTAAATATAACACCTGTAGCACAGACACTAAGAACCACAATCAATAAGTGGGACCTCCTGAAACTGAGAAATTTCTGTAAGGCAAAGGACACAGTCATTAAAACAAAACAACAGCCGACAGAATGGGAAAAGATTTTCACCAACCCTACAAGTGATAGAGGACTGATCTCTAAAATACATAGAGAACTCAAGAAACTAGAGTTCAAAACCCTAAATAACTCAAACAAAAAATGGGGTTCAGAACTAAAAAGGGAATTCTCAGCAGAAGAATTACAAATGGCTGAAAGGCACTTGAAAAAATGCTCAACATCTTAAGCCATTGGAGAAATGCAAATCAAAACAACTTTGAGATATCACCTTACATCTGTCAGAATAGCTAAGATTAAAAACACAGATGACAGCCTATGCTGGAGAGGATGTGGATCAAGGGGAACACTCCTCCATTGTTGGTGGGAGTGTAAACTTGTTCAGCCACTTTGGAATACAGTATGGTGGTTTCTCAGAAAATTGGGAATCACTCTCCCCAAGGACCCAGTAATACCACTATTGGGCATATACTCTAAAGATGCACATTCCCACTCGAAAGGCATTAGCTCAACTATGTTCATAGCAGCATTATTCCTAATAGCAAGAACCTGGAAACAACCTAGATGCCCCTCAACTGAGGAATGGATTAATAAACTGTGGTACATCTACACAATGGAGTATTACTCAGCAGTAGGAAAAAATGATATACTAAAATTTACAGGCAAATGGATGGATTTAGAGAATATCCTCCTGAGGAAGGTATCACAAACCCAGAAAGATAAACAGGGGATGTACTCACTCATTAGTGAACTTTAAGCAAAAACATTCTTTTTTCATTGAAAGATGATGGGTGAATAAAGTGATTTAAAACACACACACACACAACAGAAAGAAATAAGACAACTAAAGGAGATGAAAAGAATCTAAACTGGAATGGAAGAAGTATTATTTGCAGATGACATGACAGTAAACATAGGTGACCCTAAAATTTCTACCAAGAATCTCCTACATCTAATAAACCCTTTCAGTGAAGCAGCTGGATATAAAATTAACAAAAACAAACAACAATAAAACCATAATACTCCTATTACAAATGGCAAACAGACTGAGAATGAAATCAGGGAAACAATATCTTTAACAATAGCATTAAATAATATAAAGTATCTTGGGGTAACTCTAACCAAGCAAATGAAAGACCTATATGACAAAAACTTCAAATCTTTGTAGAAAGAAATTAAAGAGGATATCAGAAGACTGCCTATGTCCATGGATTGGTAGAATTAACATAGTAAAAATGTCCATCCTACCAAAAGCAATCTATAGATTCCCACTAAAATTCCAGCACAATTTTTATAGACTTTGAAAAAAGACTCAACTTTATTAAAAACAAAACAAAAAACAGGATAGCTAAAATAATTCTAAACAATAAAAGAACTGCTAGACCTATCAGCATTCCTGATTTCAAGTTGTACTACAGAGCTATAGTAATAAAAACGGCATGGTATTGGCATAAAAGCAAATTCCTCTGAAATTAAATTGGAGACCCAGAAAAATCCATAAACCTATGAACATCTGATTTTTGATAAAGAAGTCAGAAATTCACACTGGAAAAAAGGCAGCATCTTCGACAAATGGTGCTAGTCAAACACGATATCTGCATGTAGAATGCTTATCACCTTGTATAAAACTCAAGTCCAAGAGAATCAAAGAAATCAACATAAAATCAGATGCAGTGAACCAGGTAGAAGAGAAAGTGGGAGATAACCTTAAATACACTGGCATAGGAGAAGACTTTTTGAACAAATCTCTGAAATGTCAGCCTACAGAATGGGAAAAAAATTTTCATCAACTTTACACCTGTCAGAGGACTAAAATCCAAAACAAAAAGAACTCAAGCAACTAGATATAAAAAAATCAATTTAAAAATGGGGTACAGATCTAAACAGAGATTTCTCAACAGAGAGATCTCAAATGGCTGAGAAACAATTTTAAAAATGTTCAATTCCTAGTCATCAGGAAAATGTAGATTAAAACTACTTTGAGATTCCATCTTATACGTTCAGAATGGCTAAGATCAATAGCACAAGTGACAGTGCATGCTGTTGAGGATGTAGGACAAGGGGAAGACTCCTCCATTGCTGGTGGGAATGCAGACTTGTACAGCCACTATGGAAATCAACATGGTAGTTTGTTAAAAAAATTGGAAATCCATCTACCTTAGGATGTAGTTGCACATATACCCAAAGGACACTGTATCCTACCAGATGGACACCTGTTGAACCACGCTCATTGTGGCTTTATTACTAATAGCTAGAAACTGGAAACCACCTGTGTTGTAAAGCTGCTGCCCCTTGACAGCCTGCAGTGGCCGGATGTGGCAACACATTCCCATTGTCCTGTCACTATGAGTTAGGTAGAGCTGTGTAGCAACCTGTGCCCATTTTCAAGGTCATGGCCACCCTAGATCATTCTTGTTTATTTTCTCTGTCTCCCAGTCTATCTGCCCCACTCTTTGTCCCCACTCTGCGTTGGCCTCTCACTCTCCCCATCCCAATAAACCTCTTGCATTAGATCTGTTGCGTAGTATGATCTCTTAGCAACACCCCTTGACCAGGCCTGCCACAGGTACCTTTTTGCCTCTTTATTCTAACAGTCTAGATGTCCTTTAACCAAAGAAAGAATAAAGAAAATGTGTTACATTTACACAATGGATTATTATTCAGGGGTTAAAAAAATATTACATTGTGAAAGTTGCAGGCAAATGGGATAAAACTAGAAAAAACCATCCTGAGTGAAGTAATCCAGACCCCAAAAGAGCAGGTAGGGATGAGTGATCTGGGGATGAGCAGGTGGGGATGAGTGAACTGGGGATGAGCAGGTGGGGATGAGTGAACTGGGGATGAGCAGGTGGGGATGAGCAGGTGGGGATGAGTGAACTGGGGAGGAGCAGGTGGGGATGAGAGCAGGAGGGATCAGGTGTGGGGAAGATTACATGAAGGAAGAGAGTGGAGAAGAGATGGCTGGAATCGGGCATTTGGGGGGCTGTGTAGTGTTGTACAAGATTTCCCACCCTATCTGGGTGAGAGGTCCGACCCTCCTGCAGCTGCCTATTCCCCCCAAAATAATTCAGACACTTACATTAATTTCATCCTGTTTGGCCTATGTTTCAGGCACATTCAAGTGGTTATTTCCTGGAATCTGTCAGGGTGATGTGAGTGAAGACTCCTAATAATGGGGATATGAACTGGACATCTCTTGTACAGAAGGCTCCCAGTGGTTGGTTGTACTGGATTGCATTTGGTACAATTGTTGGCAGAAGGGTCTCATGGAAATCCCTAAACAACTCAGGCTGATACTAGAGAAAAAGAAAACAAACAAAAACCCCACAAAGCCCTGGTAGCAGTTTAAATAAATATTGCATTTTATTTCTTCAAAAAAGCTATGATTTGTTTATGGAACTTGGTATTTAATACTTTTGGGTCATGGCTGGCCACAGAGAACTGCATTATTAGGTAGTAAAGACACCCCTTAAGGGCTGACTACATCCTGTCTACTGACAATTCTAATAAAAAGAAGTGCTTTCTGTGGGGATTGCCAGCTGACAGCCATGGAAACCTCAGTGCATTGGAGCAAAAATACCCAAGAGCTGAGAAAACGGACAAACACAGATGGGCCAAAAAAGGAAGAAAAAGAAAAACACTGACTATATGATTTGAGTTTCTCTACCCATTTCTGCCTAGAATCAGATTAGTTCCTGAATTCTTTATAGTATGAACAAGCTAATGTTATTTGTTAACTTAAACCAGGGTAGACTCGATTTTTGCCACCAGAGACTCAAAACTGGTATGAGAGATAAAACAGAATAGGAAAAAATATGGCTCTTCAAAGATGTCTTTGTTTCTCTTTTTGTACTTATTCCACAAACATTGGTCCATTTTCTAATGCGGCCTGGAGGCATGTAAGAATCCTGTGAATGCAAAACAACTGAGTTTACATGTGTCCATTTCTGTTTATGAACATGGGGTAAGTTGTAGTGGGATTGTATTCTGTTCCATTGTAAATAATTGTCCTGCCTATTGGTTTAAAAAAAAAAAAACACTGATTGGCCAAAGGCAGACAGGAAATGTGGGAGGGGCTACCAGACTAAGAAACTCTGGGAACATCTCAGAGCACAGGAGAGACACCACACAGATGCGACAGAGATGTGACAAGGAGACGGCAGCAGCCGCAGAGGAAAAAAGGCAAAATGCTGCTCTGAAAAAAGGTCTTGAGCCTCATGGCTGAACAAGATGGTTGAGTTCAGATGAAAGAGTTAACAAGTTATATGCCTGGGCCCTAGGTCAATCAACGTAAAAGTAATATAAGCCTGTGTGTGATTATTTGGGCCTAAGGGGCAATGGAGCTGAGAGTGGGTCCAAACCTCTGGTCTAGGCCGCAAAGTCCAGGCAGAAACCAAATACAACAGTAAGTGTCCCCAGAATGCTCTGGTGCAACAGTCCTTGAAATTAGTGGCTGACATATTTGCAGGATGAAAGCATCCTGAGGTATCACTCTAAGAGTATGTCACACAGGAAGAAGACATGAGAGCATGCTAATTCACAGCTATATTTTGGTTACTATGTATCTTTATTTGCCAGTTGCTTTAGTTACTACATATTTATGGAGTACCTATGAGGGCATTTCCAGACAGGAATAATCAAGTGGGCAGAATAGAGATCACGTCTTCCCATAAGCTGGGGGACCAGACTAAGTACAAAGGGGAGAGAGGGAGAAATCGGAGCACAGGAAAAGGGCAGCAGAGCTCAGGCATCCTGAACAGCCATGATGGAAACGCCATGCCGCCACACCACAATGGACTGATGCTTCTGCAAATTTGAGTCCCAATAAGTCTTTCTTCTTTTCTATTGTTTCTCTTGGGCATTTGGTCACAGAGGCAGTGGGGGAAATGACTAATGCACATTTCAAAGAGATGACTGGCTGAGGTATTTGTCAAAGGATCTACTACTGTTGTTATTTCTGTTCTTAGAGGATTTGGAATTAAACGTTCTTCAGTAACTATGAAACCTATTCACATTGTTATTATTTGGAGACAGGTCTCATACTGCCCATGCTAGCCTCAAACTCAGAATGTAGCTGACAATAACACTGAATTCATGATCCTCCCACATCTACCTCATAAGTGCTGGGATTAGAGACTACCATGTCTGGTTCAATTCAATGACAAGAACTGAATCCAGGCCCTTGCTAATGCTAGACAGGCATTTGGTGACTGATTTAAATCCATATCCCATCACTGTGAGTCTTGAAGTTAGTCATGGAACACTGAATTCAAGACTCATCACTGAAATTTCTGGAAGTTGGGAGCCTGTCACTAATGATGGGACTCTGAGGAATTTTTTTTTAATAGACCCATTATCAGCTCTTAAAGTATCTGGTATAGGTTAAATTATATTTCCTCAGATTTATATATTGAAGACCCAACCTCAGTATATGAAATATGATTAACTAAATAGTAAAGAGACACTGTGAATGTGAGCAATATCATTTCATGAACTGGGGACCGAGATTGAACAAAAGAGAGAAAAGTGAGCAGTTTTTGAAGAATTAATTAAAACAAGGTCTGTGGGAAGAGTCCAACTGGTGTCCTTGTAAGAAGAGGGATTTGAACACACAGACACAGATCATGAGCAGGCAGCCATATGCAAGCCAAGGAGAAAGGACTTAGAGGAAACCAACCCAGCAAACACCTTGACCTCGAATTCTTCCCCAGGGCAGTGGGAAAATTCAGTCTAACTATGTAAGTCACTCTACTTGCAGAACTTCGCTAAAGGAGTAACTAACATGTTACAGGGGTGAACTGACATGAGGGCATGATATTCCCTTCTGAAAAATCACCAAGACACAAAAAAGAACATTCTGTAAGGAGCATACACACACAGACACACACACAGACACACACACACACACACACACAAGTTAGGTTCCCAGGAAGTGGAGAAACCTTTACTTACATGTGCCCCACTGTTCAGTTTAATTATATTCTATAAACCTAATTTAGAAGGCTTGATTAATTTTCTACTTTCCCCAAGAGTACGTTCAGAAGCACACAGGGCTGTCAATGTCACAAGGAGAATGGATTCATTGAGTTATTTTATTTTCATTGGTACATCTTCATCCTGTAAATGTAGGAAGCTGCTTATGAGAAACTGCTCATGCTTTTAAATAATGTCCACAGATTATAACAGGATTTCACAATCCTGTCTCATACAGCACTCTCATTTTCTGGTTACCAAATCCCTGGTGATAGATAATAGGTACTGGGGATGGGGCTGAAGATACTGCTTAGAAGAAAATGTACTGCTCATGCAGAGGCCCCAGGTACAGTTCCCAGCACTTCCCCAGTGGGAAATACACACAAGAACTGAAGATTAGTGCATAGTCATCAATCTAGTAAGAATAAAGCTTGAAATAAACTCAAACTGGAAAATAAATAAATAACATATCATGAAAGGCCCATCATAGGGCTCTAGTCTCTGAATATACAGTAGTGAATGAAGCTTGATGACTTCTGACTTAGACTACTACACAAAGCATCGCCCGTCTGATTTTTCTCCATCATCACTACCAATTTTTCCTTAGTTCAATAACATCAACTCTCCCTTCATATGTTTTACCTGCCTAATCTGTCCTCTGCTTTACTGCCTTCTTGGGTCTACAATATAGTGTTTTTGCTCCTGTTTTATTTTTCAAAGAGCTAGCTATTTCTAGTAGTTTGCATTTTATCATCCTTTCTGAGATATTTCTGGATTTGGAGGTGGGAAAATGTGATTGCTAACTGGTGACATTTTTATACCCTTGCTTCGTGAATCTCCTGATCATGGACAGTGGTAACTCCCAAGCTAGGCTTGGATGACATAAAACCTTGCTTTTCCAACCAATATAGAAAGGGTACGTTTTGTTATTGCTTTTTCAACTGGAAGAGATTTTAAGGGAAAAAATTGTCTATAGTTGAAAATATACCTGAATCATCCCAGCCCCAATGCTCCCTGCTTGCCTCTCTGATTGTTCTGGTAAAAGTTCAACAAACATTTGTATGTTGGCAGCATACAGAAGTGTTAATAAACGAGTCCAGGAGAGGGGATTACAAAGCAAATGAATCAGAAACAAATCTGCTCTCTGTGAATCTAAAAATCAAGGAGACGAAAGGGAAAAGACAGACAAATTCATCAAATCCACCCCAATCAGCACACGAAGGGCTGCTTCTGTGGCGGCAATGTTGGAATGGAGACACAGGAGCAATGCTTCTAGTGACAGCTGTGCAATGATCAAGCTGAGGGCAGTGAGAGCAGGAGACTGATACTGCTGGTAAACCTCAGAAGCAATAAAACAGCTCTCCTGTCCTCCTGCATTCTCCCTGGCCCCTGTGCTAGCCATTAAGACTCACTCTGTTGTTACAACCTATGAGTCACTCTCCAGAGCTCGTCATGGGCATGGGAGGTGTTTGACCTGATCCCTATGTCCCAGCTGCCTGTTCTAAGATGACTCACAGCTACTGCCCAGGAGAAAAGGGGATAACCAAAGGAAAATTTCCCTTTGCTCTTCATACTCTCCCCAACTACTACACCACAGCATATACAGGGGTCTGCAGGACGTGTACAGATAGATACCAGGGTGAACTGTGGGGCCAGGGAAGGCTGAAGACAGCCTTGGATTTTCATTTTCAGTTTGTGCCTTTGCCTGAGTTGGATTGATCTTGCTCTGATGGGGAAAGTTGTACTTTCTTCACCTTGCTTATATTAACTTATAAACAACTCACCAAAGCTGCAAACTCTGGTGCTGAGTGAACAGATGCTGGATGCCACGCTTGCCATGTCCCTGGGCAGTGATCTCACAGGTCCTCACTGCTCTGCAGTTTTCTTTCCTCAGTTCTGAAACTGCCTCCCCACCATCTCAGGCCCAGGTCCACTCCTGATAACACACAGTCTTATTTCCACTGCCGCCATATTGATTCCCACTGTTCCCATACCACTGAACCAATCCTAACTCAAGAGTCATTAGCTTCCAAAGCCAACATAATGCATTTAATATAAAGTTTTAGTTCAAATCAACCATCTAGTCAATCTTCTCCTAACCCCTGAAGCCTCTCCACTCTCCATGCACAACCAAATTCTCTTAGTCTTCCAAGTGTTACTGAAGGTGGCCTTGACTAGACTTGATGTATCAAATTCTCTTCGTCAGAAACACTTCTCATCCCAACCAGCCAACTCTATCCTATACTACCTCCACCCTAGCCCATCTCCACCCTACCCTACCTCCACCCTACCCCACCTCCACCCTA
>PVIH01001125.1:0-96315 GCA_004025045.1 Sigmodon hispidus | reverse complement strand
CCTACCCCATCTCTACCCTACCCCTACCTCCACCCTACCCTTCTTCCACCCTACCCTACCTACACCCTACCCCACCTCCACCCTACCCCACCTCTACCCTACCCTACCTTCACCCTATCTATGAAACTTGTTCTTTTCCTCTTGCATGAAGGAACTGGAGCGGCAAACTCTTACCTTGCAATTGCCCAGAGCCCCTCAGTGTCCATCTTACTGAATTGACTTCATTCTGTTCTTAGCAAGCCCGGTTCACTTCCTCCTCCCATGAGGGTGAGAGAAGAGAGTGAATCCTAATTAGCTTTGGATCACATGCAACCCTTACGAAAAACACTGTTCAGAATAAACAAACACATTCAGAGAGTTTGGTTTAGTTCCTAAATGTAAGTGCAAAGATTACAAACGAGCTAGAAAATATCACCTTTATCCTGAAAATAGACGTGTGCTCAGTGTTTTGTTTTACCCAATTTACTGAGAAATTGAAATATATGGGCTGAATTTTGCCAAAAGCCCAAAGCCACTGAATAATTAAAACAAAACCAAATTGGGATAAGAACAGAAATTCACTAGAATGCATCAAAGAGAGACCCACCTATGGAAAAGTTAACCCGTCTTCTTGTTCATGGGAAGAGGGGGCTCCAGGCTTTGTTTAGAATCTAGAAGTTGCCTTTGAATCCCAAAGCTGCACCTCTGGGGGATGCTTGGATACTGCTGGCTTCAAATAACAACAGCCGTGTCTTATTTACCTCTTTTTACTTACCTCTGAGTTGCTGCAGGTCAACGAAATTGAAGCCATTTAAAAGCATAGTTCTTACTATCCTACTATTCTACAAGAGTTTAATTTGCCAACAGAGATTTTTCTAGAAGAGCAATGAGGTTTTTTTTTTTTTTTGTAGTGTGCAGATATGAAATTTCTCAACAATTAAGAGAAATTCCAGAGCCTATTTTCCTTAGTATTTAAATTTAATTATCATAGATTGTATGTTCTGGGCATATTACCAATTATAATGCCAAAAAAAATTCATCAGGTGAAGAGTTTGAAATGGTTTAGACAGAAGCAGCTCCCATCCTCCTCTGCGGGGAGGGAACTGAGATTCGGGAATGGGTTGGGTTAGGGCTGGGTGGGTCAGGGTTGGGTGGGGGCTAGGGCCTGGCACTCTCCTGGTTGGAAGTGGGTTTGAAAACTACTCACATAGCTGTCTGTGACTAATCTGCAGAGGTGAGTAATTAATAAAGTATGCCCCCCTCCCTTAAAACACAGCCAGAGTTCTATTCCCAGGCAGAAATATGTCTCATCACTTCTGCCAGGTGAAAATCTAGTGTTATTCTCCAAAGTAGCCAGGGGGCATTTTATTTTTATGCTTACCCAATTTACTTTCTCTGTGAAACGTATTTCATACCTGGAATTGTGCTTCTGGCTCTTGATTTTGAGAAGACATTATAATCAACAGAAGCCCATTTTTGAGGGTGACCTATTTCTGTAGCGTAAAAATCAGGTAGGTTGTAAATGTTCCACAGTTCATCAGAGAAATATAGAGAAGTGGATGTTGTTATAGTAGTTTTAGTAACTTTTAGAAACATACAAAATATGAACTCCTCGATACTAGGGCCGTCTGCCTGTTTAACATCCAAACGTGACAGTAACCATCCCTCAAGAATCCCAACAGTTACAAAACGGTCACTCCCTCTAATTTTTATCTGCATATTCATCTTAGATATAAAAGAATACAAATTGATTACAGCTATGCAGAGATGCCTTAGCAGATTACTTGTAGCCAGGAAGCCGGCAGGCAAGGAAAAGGCTGCATAGCTCGTAGCTGATCAGAATGAATTGCAGCTCCGGTGTCAGGGGCGAGGGACCAGGCAGGCAGAATTCAGCCTCCTCCCGCCCCCTTTCCCCACTCCAACTTCCCAGCGGCAGCAGACAGGCTTCCAGAAAGATAGTCTCCATCGAAATTTACTCCTCACCCGGCCCAATCTTCCTAAAGTCTAAGCAGGACCCACCTACCTTCTGATGCTTGCTAACGAGAGGGCCGGAAGGATGCGCGGCTCGGCCTCTTCAGCATCTCCCTTCTGGAGCAGTTAACAGCAAGTACAGATTCGCCTCCATTTTCTGGTCACGTGATGCCTGGCACATCTAAATAAGGCTGATCACCTGCCTCCCAGATCTCTCAGAGCATCAGCCTGCTGTGCCTGGGGCCAGAGCCGAAGCTGGGCAGCGTAGCATTTGGGAATATAAAATATTCTCTCTGGGTTATGGAGCCACAAATTCCCCCTTGATTTTGATGTCATTTCTTGAAAGCTACTGTCTTTCCTGTTCCTGAATGAGGCTGGATTTGAATTTTAACACACAAGTTTGAAAGCGATTCAGTTCCCTAAAACCTTTTAAATACACACACACACACACACACACACACAGTAGCTCTACAATCTAACTATAAAAGTAATTTAGTGTGTAATGTGCAATGCTTAAGGTAATGCAATGGACCATAAAAGTATAGAAAGATAGTTATAGAAAAAAAATCAGAAAGTTCTAGAAAAGTCAGAATGCTCACCCAAGGTTCACACAGCTTTGACTATAAAGAGGCAAAGGTACTTGGCAGATTGAGCATTGCTGCAAAAAGGGTTTGAGATCGAAAATAACCTCAATAACTAGCAAATCGGCAGGAGACTAAAGAGCACGGTGCCTCAGCCTACTAGTTCACAGACAGCAATAATCATGCCACTCTAAAACTATAAGGTGACCTAGGGTCCTGTATTCAGTACCTGACACCATCATAAACCAGGCATGGGATGCATGCCTATCACCCCATCATTCAGGCGTAAGCAAGAGGGCCAGAAGGTCAAGGTTATCTGCAGCTCTTTAGCAAGTTTGAAGTCAGCCAGTGATACATGAGACTCTCTCCAAATGAATGCATGAGTCAACAAATGACAGAGTGAATAAATGAATAAATATAAATAAATAACAAAGTTAAAATGCCAGCAGAAATATTGATATAGTTAAGGCAAGTAAAATATTTTTTAAAAAATTGCATAGCAGACAGGAGGAGAAAGGTTTAGTCCAACTGTTTTTTGTTTTTTTGGTTTTTTTTTTGGTTTTTTGGGGTTTTTTTTGCAAAGGGAGTCTCACTAAGTTGTCGAGGCTGGCCTCAAAATGATGGTTCTCCTGTCTCCTTGTTCTGGGCCTGCAAATGTAAAGCCCAACCTTTATGCCAACAATTAATTAGAGCACTTTCAAAACCCTAAGTTTGGGAGCTGGAGAGATGGCTCAGTGACTAAGTGTACTTCCTTTTCCTGCAGAGGACCCAGGCTCAGTTCCCGGCACCCACATCACAACCATCTGTAACTTAGGCTCCCTGGGATCTGACACCCTCCTGTAGCCTCTTCGGGTACCAACATGCAAGTGGTATACATAGACTCGTGCAAACACAGGCACACACATATACACATAAATAAAATCAATATTTTTTAAAACCTCAAAGTGTTTGTAAAGCTGTAGGTTTTATTTTTATGATTATCAATCTATATTACCAGAAAAATAAAACATGTATAGTTATAATCATAAAAATCAATTTGAAAAATAACTAGAAATCTTATATGTTACACATATAGGAGGGAAGAGGACTGTGTTAGAATAGGGTGAATGGACAGTTGGGGGTCATCTCTGACTGATGTAATGCCAACAACCAAAAGTCAATTATTCAGCAGAATATGGTGCTGACTTAAAAGGCTCGAGCTCCTTGAATGAAATCATTTGGTGCCTTCCTCCCAGTCTAGGGAGAGACAGCAAAGAAAGGAAAAGGGATATATATATGTATATATAGTATATAATTATAATGTATATAATGGATATAGTGTTCTGTCTGCATGTATGCCTGCATACCAAAAGAGAACACTAGATCTCATTACAGATGGTTGTGAGCCACCTTGTATTTGCTGGGAATTGAACTCAGGACCTCTGAAGGAGCAGCCAGTACACATAACCTCTGAGCCATCTCTCCAGCTCTAAACCTCCCAATTTCTTTATATATATTATTTTTTTACTTAACTAAAAGTCTATAAAATTCATTAGAATTTCCAGGTATGGTGATATACACCTTACACTTAACACCAGGGAGGCAGAGGGAAGCAGATTTCTGTGTACTGGAGTCCAACCTGGTTTACAAAGCAAGCCCCTGGACAGCCAGACTTCCACAGTGAGACTTTGTCTCAAAACAAAACAATACCAACCATTAGAATTATGAGTAGTTATGAGAAACATTGAGCAAGTAACTTATTTGATGATGGCCACACTGGGATTACAGGTCACTTGTGAATGCAGAAGTTCTGTTAGCGAACAGGTAGAACTCTCAAGTCAGGATGAGCTACCCCATATTAACAGAGAGAAGGCTAGCAAGCCTGAGGCGTACAAGGCAGAATGAGCTGCTGTATTAATAAAGAGAAGGCCAGCAAGCCTGAGGAATGCATCTGTTCAGGGAAGGCTGGGAACTGTTTTCAATAGTATCTGTTTTAAAACTCAGAAGTTGCTATGGAAACGGACTAACTTCTTGCCTTCAGAGGTTAGGAACACTTGCTACTCTTGCAGAAGAGTTTGATTTCAGGCACCCACTTCAGGGAGCTCACAACTGCCTTTAGCTCCAGCTTCAGGGGTCCCGACACCCTCTTCTGGCTTCTGCAGGCACCTGCAATCATGCACACATCTTCACACACAAACACACAATGTAAATGTTTATACTTTTAAATTATGCCATGAGGCTAATCATAAATATCTTTAAAAAATATTCAGTACTACTGCACTAAATGGGCAATGTAGGTCATTGGCTGCTATCGACACTTCCGTCTGTCTGGCAGGATGGTTTCCCAGGCTATACCAAGGTAAAGTAGTCCTCTCTCAGAGTTAGTACTTAAGCAAAAAATATTAATTTATCTTTATATGGAAGCAGTTACTTCTTTCTAAAGAATCACCACTTAAATGCAATACATACCATTCTGGTTACTGTAGTAGCGAAAAGGACACAGTCATCATCATCACATTCTCCAGTAGAATTGGCACTATTTTCTTGGAGCCTAATTACTGCTTTCCAATGATTAGTTAATGAATTGTGTTCTTAAAATTAAAATTTAAAAGGTCTCCAAACATTACATATTTTCAATTACTCCTGGAGCTAAGAGTTCACAAGATGATAAAATTGAATTGCTCTTTCTCAACAAGGAAAGGACATGTAGACTGAGGAGATTATAACAGCATAACGTTGACAACAGATGACCAAAAATGACCAAGAATAGCTCTGGCCAGGCACATCTATTTTACTTGATGAGGTTTGGTGAAATTAACAACAACACTTTAAGAAAGCTAAAGGGCTCTGAAATTCTTGGGGGAGCACCAAGGAAATAAGTAACCATGGTCTCATATTACAAGAAAGGTGTATATTATTAACAGACTAAGTGCAGCATATCTCCTTTGGAAAAGGGAATAATAAAACACTTGAAAACCTCATTTAAAAACAAATTCTGATAGCTGTGTCTGGTGGCGTATACCTGTGATCCCCACAGGCAGGAGGATCACTCAAGTTAAAGGGCAGCTTAGTCTGTATTACAAGTTATAAGGCAGCCCCAGCAAAAAGGTGAGGAGGGAGAGAGACGGCAACAATTATGTTGGACAAACAACTTTTATTTTAGTTTGTTTCTGTTTGTTCAATCAGGCAAATTTGCAAGGCACTTAATATTTGGCAGGCCTTATTCTAAGCATCAGGCATATTATTCTTTGTAAGATAAACCAGATTTCTGCTTTCTTGGAAGTTACAGTCTCACAGATGGAGACAGAGACAAAATAAATGAATGGAGCTCTCTTCAGATGGAAGACAAGGGAAGAAAGCAAGGACCATGGTCTCCAATTTGCATGTGGGGCTGCGGAGATGTAGGATGTCACAGAGTCCTTCATCTCTACCTACTGACATCACCTTCGTCAGCTGTGCCAGTCAAAATGTCTCCAGATATTAGTAAATAGAAGGGCAAAATTAATGCCGATTTAGGACCAGAAGCCTATATTCTCTAGTCCTGAAGTGACTCTTGGTGGCCTTTGTTTCAAAAGACTCCCACAGATCCTGGGAATAGATCCCCTACTGCTCTCAAGAACAGTTCACCAATCAGGTGCCTTCCTGTGATGTTCAGAGGCTAAAGCCATTGCTCTCCACTTGAGCCAACCTCAGATCACCATCTGTTTGCCTCCTTAGCTCTTCTGTTCCCACCTTTCTCCCTGCAGGCTCTCTCACACTCAGACTCCCAGGCGGTTTTGACCAATGAAGGCTCTGGTAGGAGATGAGAGGGAGGAGGGTGTGGATATCTGTTAGATATTTAATAAATCCTGAAATATCAGAGGCAGCACACATTCAAATCCTAGGCAGACAGCTCAGGAAATCCTTGAATCTTGAATACAAGGACAAACAGCTGAGATTTCTGTTGTCACACACCTTTGATCCCAGCACAGGGAAAGCCAGGAGTGGTGACCTACATCCTTAATCCCATAACTCCAGAGACAGACCTTCTTCTGTTTCTGTGAGTTCAAAGCTACACTCCTCTAATCCTAACTTGGATGGGATAGGATTTATAAGAGCTCTAGAAACCCAGCAGAACAGAAGTGACTGACAGAAGTGACAGGCAGAAGAGACCAGGAGTGAGGCTGAGGAAGTTGCAAGACAGGGAAGTGGAAGTGGTCTGATGAGAATGATATCTATAGTTTCATATATTTGAATACTTGTTCTGCAATGGTGAAACTTTTGGGGAAGAATTAGGATGTGTGGCCTTGTTGGGGATGTAGTGGGATTATGTTCTGTGACATTGTAAATAATTGTCCCGTCTACTGGTTTAATAAAAAAACTCTGATTGGCAGAAGGCAGACGGGAAGTGTGGGTAGGGCTATCAGACTAAGAAAACTCTGGGAACAGAGAGAGCTAAGCAGAGATACTAGGAGAGATGCCAGAGAAATACCAGCAGAGACAGAGGAAAGAAAACAACCATGCTGCTCTGAGAAAAAGTACCAAGTCACATGACTAAACAGATATGGAAACAGATTGAGTTAAGATGAAAGAGCTAACTACCAATATGTCTGAGCTATAGGTCAATCAGTATGAAATTAATATAAACTTCTCTGTATTTCTGTGGGACTGTGGGTCTGTAGGTCTGGATCATGGGCTAGACAGGCCAGAAACTTCATATTACCTATGAAGTCACCTATATCTACATAAAGCCAGAGAAAGATTAAAAAGGGTTCTAGAGCACAGAAATGGAGCCAAGAATAGCTTATGAGTTGTGTCTCTCACATGAGCCATGGTTCAGAGATGCCCTGGAGTGGCATGTGGGTTTAAATTACAAAATAAATCTCACAGGCGCCTCAATGTAAGCAACAAACTGAAAATGATGGATTTAAGTTTTCTGTTTATATAGACAAAAAGAGAACAGAATCAAAGATAGCTTCTTAGTAGCAACAACATTTTCTTGGGACAGCTCTATTTTCTGGAAGCAAGCAGACCTTCTGCTTTTTAAAGAGAGATTCTCTGATTTAGTGTTATTGTCAAAACACTCTGAGTCTTTTAAGAGGCCCTTCTTCCCAATACTTAAATGGAGTTAATGAGCAACAGATGACAGTGTTTTACTTGGTGATTATATGGACCCTAAAATTTCCCCAGAGTAGTAATTGTGGGTCCTACCTATACCTTAGCTAAAAAGCTAAACTCTATGAAGCTAGACTAGGATCTGGGTGGAGCCAGCCAACTGCCCTAGTGAAGCCTTTAATCCTTAGCCAAACTTTGGCAGACTAAAGGTGTGGTCAGAAACAGAAAGAAATAATGGGAGCTGGGTGGAGTTAGCCACCCTACCCAAGCAAAGGTGTGGTCAGAAACAGAAAAAAATAAAGAGAGCTGGGTGGAGTTAGCCACCCTACCCAAACAAAGGTGTGTGGTCAGAAACAGAAAAAGATAAGAGATATACAATAAAGACAGATTCAAAAAACCTCTAAATGGTTTAGAGTATGTTAAAAAAATATATATGTAGGCTTGAGAAAGAAAAGAAAAAGGAAAAAATATAGACAAAGTCCTTAAAAAGGAAATAGAATAAAAAATAGTAATAAGTCAGGTAAAAATAGAAAACACAAAGAGTGTCTGGATACTGTTTGTTATTGTCTTATCTTATAGTTTTTTGACTAAAAATGAAGTAGTAAAAGTTGCTAAAAGCCATTTGATTATAAATGCTTCTGGATTAATCCAATTTACATATTTAGAAAATGAGTTGACATTAAAACTGAAATCAAAAGATACGCTACTTTGGAGAAAAGATTTTATTTTTATTTCTACAGAAAATGAGAGGCTGTGGATTTATTCTTAGTTAAAGAAAATAAAGTCTGATCAAGGAAGACCCCTGAAAAGACACCAGTGGAAACTGATGGCTCAAATGATTCAGTATTTCAGAGCACCTCTGCTGCAGTTTCCTCTGAGCTCTGTATCCAAAACAGCTTCAAGGAGACTGGCTGAGATGACCCAGTCTTACAGACTACTCCACTAAAGACTGGTCCATAATCCTAAATTTTTCTTTGGGTTCCCATAATATTACTAGTGCCCCCCATTCTGCAGAAAGTAGCCTAGAGAGTCCATATTTCCAAAAAATGGATTACGGATGTTTGTCTTTTTTTTTCAGTGTTGGTTACAAGTTTTTATAGATAATGGTGAAATTAATATAGAAAGGAATGTAGATTTGGGGTTCTTGTTTTAAAAAGAAATAAAGGGGAAATGTAGGGATTTATGTTCTGTTACACTGTAAATAATTGTCCCACCTGCTGGTTTAATAAAAACACTGATTGGCAGAAGGCAGACAGGCATTGTAGGTGGGGCTACCAGACTAAGAAAGCTTGGAGAACAGGAAGAGCAAAGCAGAGACGCCAAGAGAGATGCCAGCAGACCCAGAAGAAAGAAGATAACCATGCTGCTCTGGGAAAAGGTATCAAGCCACATGGCTAAACTGATTAATGGAAATAGACTGAGTTAAGATGAAAAGGCTAGCTATGTCTGAGCCATAGGTCAATGAACATGAAATTAATGTAAGTCTTTGTGTGATTATTTGGGACTAGGTCAAAGCAGGGCTGTGAATAGGTCTGAACCTCAGGGCTAGGCCTGAAAGTCCAGGTCAGAAACTTATTATTACAGGTGTGTCACTGGGAGTGCGTTTTACGGTTTCAAACCCACATTGTCCCAGTTATCACTTGCTTGCATTCTCTCTCTCTCTCTCTCTGTCTCTCTCTGTCTCTCTCTGTCTCTCTCTGTCTCTCTCTCTCTCTCTCTCTCTCTCTCTCTCTCTCTCTCTCTCTCTCTCTCTCTCTCTCTCTGCTTGCTGCTCATAGATCAAATTTAAGTTCCAGTAACTGCCTGCCTGTTGCCATGCTCTCCAGCACAATGGCCATGAACTCACTCTCTGAAATTTTAAGAACGTCCTCAAATAAATGCTTTATTTTATAAATCTCCTTGATTATAGTATCTCTTCACAGCTGTAGATTCTACTTAATCACTACTAAGACACATCCCTTACGAAATAATGTAAACAGCAACCTCCAACCTCAAGAAGTCCCAGGCTCCTCTATTTGCATCACACTACATATACTGCTGTTTGTGAGTAACAGTATAGCGTTCTCTGGCTCTAATAATAATTTCAATAGTCTCTATTCAAGTATAGTTCCAATGTATCCAGATATGCAAAACAGAAGTGATAGATACAGCCTGAATCAGTTGGGGATCCATATGCAATAAGGCAAACTGAATTCTTCGAATAAGAATTTAAGGAGAAGCCCCCTACTTACCATCTCACAACTATGTGTAATTGTATGTAAGATCAAAATCAGATGCATTCTGGAAACAGACATGAACAGTGGAAAAAATAAATATATGACCAAGTCTATCAATTAAAATGGAGAACTACCAAATATATGCCATCCTTTCTTTAGGTGTCATAGAAGAGACCTCAGCCTATAGATCTGGGGCCACAGAGAATTCTCAGAGTATTCTCATTCCTGTCACCTCCTGTCTATGTTGACAGTGTACTCCTTATCATCTGTACAACCACTGTGCCCCAAATAAAGTCACCTTGTTTTTTGTTTGTTTTGCTTTCAAATCTGTATAGAACTTTATTTGAATTCTTTGGAAAAGAGGCCAAGAACCTGAAAGTAACTGGCCCAGAATCCAGCCCTTGGTAATGTGTGGGGACCACTCAGATGGTAGAATCCTTTGGGCTGTGGAAACTAAAGTCCCTCCACCTTGAGGTCTGGAGCTATTTTTAGAGCTGAGAAGTTTCTAAACCCCCAAGGCTAAGCACCCAAGGCCAAGTGCCTAAGGTCCTGGGTAATCAAAGGACAATCTGGTCCAGCTGGGAGGCATTCTCTCTCCATCCTAAAACAATCAATCAGCCGGCAGATGCCCACCTGTCAGCAATAGTAAAGAAACTTTCTCTGAGCCCTCACTCCCCAGCCTGATAACATTCCTATAATCTTTGTTTGATCTTTGCTTTTAAAAGGGCTTGCTTTTGGGTAGGGGGAGCTCAGTTCAGTCTTTTCTGATTAGAGCCCAGTTGTCACAACTGAAAGAAAAAAAATCTTGCCTTGCATTTTGCATTTGGAGAGTCGGTGTGATTCTGGGGATTTTTAGAGGGTTGCTGAGACTGGGCAGAACAGGGTAGCTACCCTTCTCCACACTCTTCTCTCTCTGCCTGAATCCTCGGGGGTTTTGACCCACTCCTCTGCCCCTGGAGCCAGTGAACTCACTATTAGCCACACTGCTACTGTACCTGGACCATTTCACTATTCACTGGAGGCTCCTCACTCACTGCTACCAACTTTGTAAACGTGACTGGATTAAACCTCCCTTGAATTTTCCTAATTTGAAAGTATAACATCTTTCTTACTGTGTCCTACTGAGAGACCCAGGCCTCAGCAGAAGTACAGCTGAAAGAAAGGCCTGGAAAGGTTGCCCCCCCCCCCCAGTTACAGAGGAAGCCAGGACACCTCTGGGAGGGACCAATCAGGAGCTACAGGTGCCAATCCAGCTCCAAGAGAACTGATCAGTTCAGTCTAAGTAGCACTAGCCAGGGTTTGAGCCAACCCCAGGCCTGTACCTAGGCAGTCATGGAATTCTCCTTGGAAGCCCCCACCTAGCCCCTATAAGACCTACCCCTCCCTAACTCCCACCCCCACCCCCTGCTAATCCGGTCTCTCCTGCTCTACTGCAGCCTCAGTTGGGCAGAGAGAGACCAGAGTTAATTTGCATTAATTTGCCTTAAGGACTGTTTTTGTTGTTGTTGTTTTTTGCATAGGACTGCATCTCTTGGTGGTCTCTTGGTGGTGCAGACTTTGGACACAACACTACTATACCAAGACATCCTGCTTTAGAAAGAGTCTGTCAGGGCTGGTGTGATGGTTCAGAGAGTAAAGAAACTTGCTGTCAAACCCAACAACCTGAGTTCAAACCTCCCCTAGGTAGGGGGAACCACACGATGAAAGGAGAGGATCAACTCTCCAATGTTGTCTTCTCACCTCCACATGTGCACCGTGCATGCATGACAGGCAGGCAGACAGACAAATGTAATTTAGAAAGAAAGCCAGGCTGTCTCACCATCCTCAATATTATCAGTAGCCACCATCTTTTCCTCTGAGGGCATCTCTGCCACTTACCTGGCATTTCAAGTTCAGCCAGGGGCACACTTTGGACTACCCCACAGGCTAGAAGCCAGCGGCAGCACAGATGGGCAATTTGTGTTCCTCCCTGGGAGCAGCCATGTGCTACCACCTCATTTTGGCACAAGATCTGCCTCCTGTAAAGTACCTGAGCACAGAGCACCATATCTACAGACATTTGGAAAAAACCGGAAAGGAATGGAAGGGCTTCAGTCCTCTACCCCTTGAGCTAGAACCACACAATCTCAGCAGGAAACAGCCATCGACCGGAAGTAGTCTGCACCGCAGTGATGAGAAATCTGTGTTCAGGCACTGAAGGAGCTGGGGGTGGGGGAATGAGAAAACTGAGATGTCAGGAGCGAGATCTGACTCAGCCACTTCCAAAACAGCTCATCAAAAACCGACCCTGAAGCCTTTCATGTCTTTCAGTGGGCAATGGGGAAATCCAAATCAACCAGACTACACAAGTTGAAGAAAACACGGTTTTTGGTGGCTGTGCTTTATTGACAAGCGCTGAGATGGAAACATGAGACGTTAAGGCTAAACTTTACCATGCCTTGTTTTTTAATGACACTGGCAGCCTGTTCGCTCACTTTACTCCATCAAGGTGGAAAATAGGACCAGCAACTAGGTAGACTAAAGAAAATGACCTTCTTGTTAATGTGTGATCACTCATTAGGGAAGGTCTGCTATCATGTGGCTGGCCAGGAAGATAAATTGGTGTGTGTATGGGGGGGGGGGAGTAAATTGCAATTTAGAGGATGCTTAATTGCGCCCCTGCTACCCAACACCAAGACCAAGAGTCTGTTTTTCACTTTTGACATCCCCGTGAGTAAAGAGAATCATTGGAGGAGCTGGAGAGATGGGTTATAGGTACTGTTCTTCTAGAGAATGAAAATGACTGCCCACAATTCAGCTCTAGGGAATCCAATGCCTCTTGCCTCTGCAGGCACCCTGCACTCACATGCCCATGTTCATACACAGGCACACATACATAATTAAGATGTAATAAAGTAAGTATTTTTTAAAAGAGAGAAAATAGATATATTAACACCCAAGAAGCCTGGTTTCTGAAGGTCTCATAAAAAACAAGGAAAGGTCTTACAGTATTACTCTTTAAAAAGACAGAATATAACCAGGAGATCAGGAGATGGTGGTACAGGCCTTTAATCCCAGCACTTGGGATTAAATATATTTGTATATATCAAATACTACAGTTTCCTGTAGTTGAGACGGTAGGTTGAACAGGTATTCTTTTAAAGAGTTATTTATTTATTTTATGTATCTGAATGTTGTACCAGTATCATGTATGTGCATCATAGGCATGCCTGCTGGGTCCCCTGGAGGTAGGATTACAGATGTTTATAAGGCACTCTGTGACTGCTTGGACTGGAACCCAGGACCTCTACAAGAGCAATAAGTGCTCTTAACTGCTCTGCTATCTCTCAAGCCTACTAGGTTAGACAGCTTTTAATGAGTAGGTATTCATTTCTCAGGTAAATACTAACTAGTATTTCATAACATCAATGAGTCTTCCTTTTTTCTTTACTTTTTTTTACCTTTTATTTTTTTGTGTGTCTACATGTGTTCTCAGGCTCATATGTTTGTGGGGTGTGTGTGTGTGTGTGTGTGTGTGCGTGTGTGTGGTACATGTCACAGCACCTGTGTGGAATTGTAAAGACAACTTCTGGGACTTGGTTCTCTCCTCATAAGTGGGTCCTGGAGACTGAAGTTAGGTTGTCTGCCTTGGTAACAAGCACCTTCACCTCTCAGCTGCCTCACCAGCCCCAATTTTTGCTGCCCACATGTTTACATGTTATCTGTGTGATAACTCTGTCTCTTCATTTTAAGAGATGGGCAGGAAGTCTCAGTGATGGAGCTCTCTATTGCTGGGCATTCATCAAGACCTGGGCTTAAGTATTAGCTCAAAGAGAGAGGAGGAGAAGAGAGAGAGATGTTTACATGGTGCTGAATCTTCTGCAAGTGTGCTCTGTGATCACACAGAAAGGCCCAGGCTCACCAGTCACTGTCTGCCATGCCTCTGGGAGCTGGGATTTGGTTCTCTATTTGGTCTAGTCTAAGGCTCCTATAGCTCACTCTGTCACCATTGCCAAGTATCATACTTAGGGTTTCAGTTGTTGAGATAAAATACCATGACCAAAATCAACTTTCCATATTATTGTCCACACTGAGGGATGCCAAGACTCAAACCTGAAGGCAGGAGCTAATGCGGAGGCCATCCAGGAATGCTGCTTACTGGCTTTCTCCTCATGGCTTACTCAGTTTGTCTTCCTGTAGCTCCTAGGACCGGGGATAGTACCACCCACAACAGGCTTTGCCCTCTCATGTGTCATGGGCTGGAATGATGGCTCAACAGTTTAAAATAGTACTTGCTTCTCCAGAGGACTGGGGTTCAATTCCCAGCAGCCTCATGGCCCCTCACAACTGTCTGTAACTCCAATTCCAGAGGACCTGGTACCCTTACACAGACATATGCAGGCATATGGGAGGTATCTTCCCTACATCAAAGTTATACATTAATTGCATTAACTAATTTATTGGGAGGAAACAGGTACATACATGCCACGATGTACATCATACTACATTTTAAAGCAAAAAAAAAAAAAAAAAAAAAAAAGCCCACAAAACACCACAGCCCCCCCACACCAAAAAACAAACAAGAAACCTTCCTTTCTACTTAACTTATTTCTGACTATTTTTATTTTTAAGGACAAATGAAAGAAAGGAAAATCTAACATATTATCAGCACACCCCAAATCTGTGACATTCTGTTTCATGCTGTTTGCCTTTTGGCTTCCCATAAACAGGCCATAGGGGAAAAAAAAATCTTAAAAACCCTGCCATCACTGCTTTGCCGACCATCTGACAACTCTCAGTCAATGAGAGCAGGAGTGGTGCACGATGATTTTGAGCCTGCTCTGGACTCTCCCGATAGTCCCTCCCAAAAGCTGGGGGTTTATGCGAAGTCACAGAATGGTTTTTCTGTACAAAAGTCAGTGTGTCAACAAGAAAGGCAAGGGCTTTGGCTTCAGGAAGCTTGGAAGCCTAGAACATTCCCTCTGCTCATTTAATATAAATCTAGGACAGTTACAGAAACACCTCAAGCCGCGTCCCCTCTCCCTATCCCACTGTTCTCCCGCAGTCTCCAGCATGGAAGGGTCATTGAGCCGAGGTGTGTAAGCTGTCCTACACATAGTAGGTCCTGGACAGATACTGACACCACCTATTCCAGTTCCTCTTGCCTGTTTCAGAGTCACATAGGGTTATAAGTCAGCAGGGTGGGTACAGACTGGCCACAAATCTTCATTTTGCTGACAGTTATCTAGCAATCATTTTTGCTGACGATACATCTTATAATAAATATCAGGAAAGAGCTTCTCACCCTGGCACCCTCATGTTTCAGAACCGCTCACTATTTCTCTAGTTTCTCAATAAAACAGTTTTCATAAAAAATAAACGCAGAGTTTGGCTTACCCACTTGGTCTTGGCTTCCTGGGTCTAGGCTCAAGGAACTCGGTCTCCTCCTCCATTTCCGGTGGAGGGATCCTGTTTTTCTGGGACAGCTGTGGTGAAAGCATTTCCCATTCATTGTCATGAGTAGCAGCCTGTGTTGAAATTGCATCTAGACCAGCTTGACCTTGTTTCTTGCTCTTCCTTGATTGGCTGCTCAAACTAGTGACTTCCTCTAGTGCTAAAGAGTCCACAGGCTCATTTCCTCCCAGAACCTGGGACTGGGGGCCTTGGTCCACGCTGAGATTCAAGAACTGCTCCATAGTTCTTTCAGGAGACCCAGGTCTGGAATCCCTTGTGTCTGAGGATGGATCATCAACCTCACTGTGGCCCAAGACCATCCAACTCTGCCCCTGTGCAGGATTTTCAGGAGATGCCCTCTTGTTGTGATCGGAAGACAGTCTCTCTGCAGAACCAACTTTGACTTCATTTATAGACTCCGGCTGGCATGTGTCTGGGACACCTGCAAACTGAGTTTCTGGGATCCATGTTTCTCTGGAGTCTATGGATAACTGCTCTAATTCAGGTGAGTTTCCTCTTGCTTCCCAGGCCTCTGGTTTCAATGGCGAATCTTTTTCATGGCTTACAAGTATGTAATCCACAGCTATTGCATGAGAGTCTTCACTTTGCTCTGCCCATTTATATTCATCATATTCTAATTTTGTCTGCTCAAGTCCTTTTGTGGGAATTACTTTCTCTTCTAACTCTATTATCTTCTTGCTAACACCTAGAATATGAAAGTGAGAAGGAGAGAACAGCCTGAATTAACACATTATATTATCTGTGATTTTCAAGAACGATCACTTAAAAAGACACAAGCTAATAGATACTTTTATTTTGTGGACCTGTTTGATTTTTCTCATGTACAGGGAGGTTTTACAATATAGTCACTACATTCACATATACTGAAGATGGTTAGACAATAGATTGGACATAGTTATTTTCTCTGCCTACATTGGTATCAATGCTTTAACAATCACACTAATTTAATTAATTCTGGTTCCTTGAGTGTAGAAATATGTATGGGGGGGGGGGCGGTGCTTACCGTTTGTTGGTCTCATGTCGCCACCTGCTGGTGAATCTGAATTATCTGTTTCTGTTTCCCAGTCAATGTTTGATGGAGATGACTCTATGTTCAAACCCATTCCTCCAACAGGTGAAGAAAGAGCTTCGGGCTCTTCATGAATATGCAGCACAGTCATCTGGTGTTTAGGCAGCCTGCTGTTGGTCTCAGTGTGGTTTTCCTCTTTTTGATCTGGAAGAGCAGAAAGCAACATCTCTGCTGCATCACTTCCCAGAGATGCATCATCTGGAGACGCAGGTTGCTGTGCTGTTTCAGCATCCCCAGTAGGTTCTGTGAGATAGGACAAATCAAAGGGGGGTGTGTATGGTGTCAGTGATTGCTTCAGCCTGCCTTCTTCCAACGGAAGCTCACCACCATAGCGGAAGTACTCAGGTTCTTTCAGCAGATCTTCATCAATATTCTGGCCCATCACATCATATTCAAAATCACCCCAGGAAGCTTCAGATGAGCAGACATCTTGCTTCCCTGCCTCCCCATCAACTGGTGTTTCGGGATGGCCTTCCGATGGAGTTAACTTACTTATATCATCTATAGTGCCTGTGGAAGTGTTGAGACCCGAGGCATCACTCAGACTGTGGTCAAAGGCAACTTCACTTACATCCAGGCAGGTGTCTGAGGCTAGTAAGATGTCGGTAAGTACAGCAGGGTTCTCAGAAGCGAAAGGTTGCTCACAGTCAATCAAGGCTCCCGTGCAGAGTTGACTTTCTGGAAAAAGGTCTTCTGACACCCAAGAGCCATTGCCTTCTATACTGATCTTGTGATGAGTTACAGAAGTGTCAGTGTCTACATTTCCAGAGCCTGGGATCATCCTGCCAATTGCTTCTGCCTCTGGGGTGGCGACGTTCTCTAAGGCTGTTAAACTTGTATTATCTCTATGCACACCAGAAGGTTCTGAGGAACTTCTTGAAAAGGCAGGCTTAGATGAGCTGCTCATATCCGTCTGACTGTTGACTGGAGGCAGTAGTACATTAGAATGGAGTTCCAAATTGTGTGGGAGAAATTCCTTCCCAGGTTCCAGAGTAGGTTCATCATTCATCTCCGGCTCAGAGGGGTAAAGCTCACTGGGTTCCACTTCAGGTCCCAGGTAAACAGCTGTATGCTTCTCTATCTCTTGCTTTCCTTCAGAATCATGGCACACGTCAGGGCTGCTGGAAGCCTGAGAGTTGCTGTCACGGTCACAGTGAGTCAATATATCAGGATTCTCAGCATCTGCTTTAAAAGTGAAAGGTTGTTTGACATCCATCCACAAATCAGGTGAAGCTGAGACCAGTTGCCCACCTTCTTGGAAGTTGCCATGTAAAATATCTGGAGCAAAATGCTGTTGAGGCTCGCTGGGGCTGGGGCTATCCCATTCAGAACCTGAGGTCTTTATCAGTTGTGTGGGAACATTGACCACAGGGAGATTTTCCAGGGCAGTGCTTGAATGTGTCACTTGGCTGAGATATGATTTTTCCTGTTCCCACCAGCTCTCTCGTTGGCGCTCAGTGGGTGAAATCCCAGGGCTGACACATACGTTTTCATCTCTCTTGGTAAATGCTGGGTCTGTACGGTCCCAGACAGATAGCATAGATTCCTGACACTGCTCTGGGGTGAGAGTTTCTGCAGGAAGGTCACCAGAAACAGAGGACACAGCTGTTTGCTGTCCAGAATTCTTGTCTTTAATTTGGTTCAGTATTACCAGTTGACTGAATTGATCAGCATCTGAATCTCGCTGCTTTGGTTGAATGTTCCAAAGTTTCTCATGTGACTTGTCGCTGTTACTATCTAGAAAGGGTGACTTCAGTGTACCACCAAAAGGACTAGTATTGCCTGTGTCTGCAGGTTCATTATCACTCTGAATGGGTGCACCCCAGGGACTGGAATTCTGGAACACTGGAGAAGAGGCTGCTAACTCACCCTCTGAGTTAGACAACAATTCGGATGCTCTGGCATTTGATCTCCCTTTCTGTGGAGGGCTGTTCCACCACTCACTGCTGTCAGCTGAGAAGCCAAGAATTTCCAGTTGAGTGGGGTCTCTATTCTGGGGCTCAGTTCTGGAAGATATCTGCCATATGTTGTCTCTTATCTCCCCTGTATCTTCAGCTTTGGCCTCCATAGACATGTCCTGGGTGTCATTCTGCACGAGTGGTGACACAATCCACTGACCAGGGCTGCTTTGTTGACTGTCACAGAGTGGGTTTGGCTTGCTCTCTTTCTCTATTGTCTCGGAACTGCTCACAAAGACAGAAAACTCAGATTTGGAATCCTCTGTAGTTAGGAACTCCAGCTCATGCAATGAATTGCAAGTCCCAGATTCGCTCTGGGAAACTTGGCATGTGGCCAAATGTAGCTTCTTCTCTACCAACTCTTCATCACCCCCACCATCATCATCAGAACCTGAGCTTGTAGATATGACCCTAGTATCCTCTGGCTGCAGAATTTCCTCTTGGTGGCTAATCATTGCATTTTCTTCTTGATGTGCATGAGAATATTCTGAATATTTATCATTTTCTAGGCTGGATGAAGAGGATGAGGAGTCACCATTGATGGAATCGCTTGAAATTTCAGAAAATTTAGGCTCCTTGTGATCAGACATTTTTCCAAACCCATCCTTTTTGTTTATTGCCAAGTCCTTCATTTCAGTAATGACTTCTATTTGGGATTCAGTGGTGAACAGTTCTGGTTCTTGGTGAGTCTGTTTGCTCCTTTCATCTGGATCCTCTTTCTGATCTTCAGCACTGAGTCCATGGGTCCAGGACAAAGGAACTGAAGAATCATTTAGGTCAGGGCTAGACACACTTGAATGAGTACACTCACTAGAAAGACTGTCTCTGTCATAAGTTTCTGGTGAAAGGACTTCTGGGAATCGGTTGTCAGTGCTCTTCCCGGCAGGGTTTGTAGCTGCTTCATAACTTAGGTGACTATCCCACACATCACTATCGTCAAAGTTTGGAGGAGAGTCAGAAAGTAGCTCTTCATTTGCTCTTTCTGGCTCCAGAAGGTTCCAGTCTTCAGTTTTTCCGAGTTCCATTTCCGATAAAGGCATATTTTTTATTGGATTAATCCTATCAGAAGTTGTACTGGTTTCATCTGAATTTCCTTGATCCATGAGAGATTCTTCATGGGTCTCCTTTGTCAGCAAATTACTTGAAGGTGTCTCTGTTTGCACAGCAAAGGAGTCTAGAGTGTAAGGCTCCTCTTCAACTTCTAAGGTTTCTTCTGGTCTCTCAGTCCAAGGACTGAAGGTGACTGAAAGAGAATTGATTTTGCCTGATACACTACAGATTTCCTGGTGTTCAAATGGAACTGAAAAAGACAGTTCCTGGTCATTGGGCTCTTTTCCAGAAGCCCCCGAGGAACCATTCACCCTAGAGCCTACCGCTGCCTCCTGGTAGAAATGCCTACTGTCAGAGGCTTCCCGGCCTTCAATTTCACTTTTACTCTGTCCGTAAGTATGACCTGCCCATGGATCTGACTGTGCAACATGTTCTAGACTCTCCAGCCTGGTCACTAAAGATGCTGTGTCTCCTTGGGATTCTATCCATGTGTCCTGGTCACCAGGTTGAGATGTAAGTGCTGCTGACTCACTGAGTCCAGAGGGTTCTAACATGTGACTGTCCTTGTCATTTCCTGAAAGGCCAGGACTTTCAGGAGGCCAAGTGCTTTGTTCCATATCTGTAGTATTGGTTGGGCTTGATAATCTGAATGATGGCATATCTTCATCTCTCATGACAGAATCCCAAATACTGTTTGCAATTAACTGCCCACTTTTTTCATTCAGGATATGGTATTCACTGGAACCAGTGTCCCTGGTGGGCTCAGCAGAGGCAGAGAGGTCCCAGTCTACCTGACTCGCTTCCTGATGTTCAGTGCCCCATGGTTCCAGCTGCTTCACTGAGAACCGGGTTTCAGGTTCAGTATTTGCAGCCATATAACCTTCTGTTTGGCCATCGACACTGATCGCCACCCCCCCACTGCAGTCATCCCAATCCAAGTCATTATCCATGTCCGAGATTGTCGCTGTGGACTGTGTGTCCTCCAGAATCACTCGGTTCCATGTGTCAAGACTATCAGGGGCTGCCTGGCGTGAGTTGGTGTTGCTGTGTAGAAGGGTGAGCTGTCGGTTTGCCTCATTGTACAGTTGCATCATGTTAGGGTCATCGTAACTGGAGGGACTGCTCACCCCGACATCATCCTCTATGGAAGCATTCTCATCTTCTGCATGCTCTGTCTTGAGAATGTCTTTGTCTGGGTGATGTGTGTCATTTTCTTCAGGCTTATCATCCGCATGAGGTGAAGTCCACATATCTAGGTTCCCAGGACCAGAACCAATTCTATTCCTCTGTGGCTGCTGGGGTAAGATTGCAAGGGCCTCTGCAGAACAGTCAGTGTCTTTTGCCTTAAAACCATTCTCTTTAGCAAATGGCTTGTTTTCCATTTCTTTTTCATCTCCAGCATATGTCGGTGAGGTGTAAGAGTCAGAGGTAGAGTAGTTGGTGTCTAAGGGGGATGGGACTGAATCATCTCCTAGGTTGGATGCGCTGTAATCAGAGCATTTGTATGACAGGAAGGAATCTTCCCAGGGAGCTAATATATCTGACCCTTTTTTCTTAATACTCTCCTCAAAGAGGTTCCAGGAACCTTCCTTCTCATATACCTTCCCTCTGGCTTTAGGATCCACCAAACCATTCTGGTCCTCTCCTGATAGTTTAGAATTATTCCATGTTTGACCCAGATCAGAAATGGGATCTCCAGATGTAAGAACATTATTCTTAGAGCCACTGATCTTCTTGCCCCACATCTCTGGAGCTGCATCTTCATTGACCTCAACAAGGGAATTGTCCAATAAATCTGTTGCCGGAAAAGAAAACCCACTTTTGGCCATAGTCCATTCATTTGGGTCCTGCGCAGAAGGCCTTGCATTGTTCGTGGGATGAAGATTCCAAGTGCTTTTTAGGGTCTCAGCATTATCTTTCTTATCAAATGCACCCCAGGTCGGGAAGGGCACTGTAACTGCAGCTTCAACTGAATCTGAGGGATTTCCCCAAGGCTCAGGCATTGTTGTTGGTGAGTGACCCGAATGCCACAAAGCAGCAAAGTCTTCTATGAGATGGTTTGTCCCTTGAGGAGAGGCATCTGTCAAATGGGGCCTCTCTGTGGGCAGGTGCTGACATTGTAAGCTCTCCTCCTTCTGGTCCTGGGTATCTTTGCTGCCCAGTTCAGGCTGACCAAATTCAGATTCCCAGGGATCTGACTTTGGTTGGAATGTGGACTCTGAGGCTCTCCTCTCAATGGGGCCGGGTTTACGCTCTTTCCATGATTCAGGGCTCTGGAAGACAGACTCCTGTTCACTGGAGCTCCACACATCTACAATATTTTTAGAGTCTGTTTCCAAGCCACCCCACCAGCTGCTGCACCGTACACGGGTCTGAGGTGGCCCCAGGTGCCCCGTGTTGATTGCATTTTGGGTCACATCTTCTGGATAGAGTGGGGTTGGCTCATCAGTTGAGGGTGAGATTTCTACAAAGCTGTTCATAGGTGTTGGTGGGATCCTCTTTGCAATATTCTTGAGCCTTTGTGGGGAAGAAGGTTCATCTCCCACAAAACATGTGAGGCTTAAATTTCTTTCAGAGTTATCTCCTGAGCTTCCTTGTCTCTGGTTAAACTCTTCATCAAATTCCACGAGGCTGTCCTTCCCAGTGTCTGACAAAAGAGAACTGGAGGAGTAATTAGACATGCCGATCCCCATTTCACCAAGTCCTTTAGGCCCTGCAGAGAGGTTTCCTTCCGATGAGTCACTGTTGGGGAAGTCATCTTCTGGAGAGTAGTCTGCAGAATGGGAGGATGGCTGAGATTGTTCAGAAGCCATGGGTGCTGGGTCAAAGTTGAAGAGATCAAAGTGTTCACTGTGTTCCCCAGAATGTGCATGTTCCTCTGCAACTACCCCTTCAGGAATGGGGCTGTAGGAGTCAAACCCTGGGAGAAGGCTCTGGTGAGGCCCAGCACCCTCTCCTACTGGGCTGTCGTCACTGAGGAACACTGAGCTCTCCTTGGATGAACGACTGCTTCGGATGGTGGCCAAA
Source organism: Sigmodon hispidus (assembly GCA_004025045.1). Classification (NCBI taxonomy): domain Eukaryota; kingdom Metazoa; phylum Chordata; class Mammalia; order Rodentia; family Cricetidae; genus Sigmodon; species Sigmodon hispidus. Next base: position 73,937 of record PVIH01001125.1, on the reverse strand, counting down.
CCACTGTCAGGGCTGACAAGGTCTATGTTGACATCCATTTGAGCTTGGTTAGAATCATTAAGCTCTGGAGGGTTTTCTATGAAATTCACAGAGCTGGGCTGTGGCTCTATGTCAGAACCATATAATTCCATAATCCCAGAAGAGCCCTGGGACAAGGGGGCGCTGCCTGCCACAGCTTCTGTTGAGGATGTCCGACTGTTAGAGGCCATCTCTGCACACCTTCTATTGATGACTTCCTTGACAAGAAGAACGACCTGGTCACAGGTCACAGAAGGGTCTTCCTGTTGGTATACCAGGATCTCATCACAGCCACATTCAAAGGGTTCCAGTTCCAGGCAAGGGTTCTGACTTTCTTCTAATGCACAGCAAATCTATGGGGAGGCACAAGGGTCTATGTGAGTGTGCAAATACACCTTGCATTTTGTCTTTTTTTTAAACTTTTCACATGTGTACTATATTTACCTCATTTGTCTCCTTCTTCTCCGGCTCCTTTCATACCCCTATTCCCTCTCAAATTCATCATCCCTTTTTCTTTATTCTTGTCATAAACACACACTATATATGTTATATATATGAAAAAGTATAAAGTTATAAATTTAACTTGCTAAGTCCACTCACTGTTTCTCATATACATATGGTTTTAGAGAGGACCATTTGGTGTTAGATGACAAACTTTAGGGGTCTCATTTCTGGGGGGGACTGATTGTTCGGGATAGTTTTATATCAGCTCAACACAGCTAGAGTTATCTGAGAGGAAAGAGCCTTAAATGAGAAAATGCCTCCATAAACTCCAGCTATCAGGTATTGTTTTAATGAGCTATTGATGGGGAAGGGCCCAGGCCATTGTCAGTGGTGTTACCCCTGGGTGGCCCTGAGTTCTATAAGAGAGCAGACTGAGCAAGCCATGAGTGCAAGGCAGTAGCCACACCCCTCCATGGGGTTCTTCTTCCTGCTTCCAGGTTCCTGCCCCATTTGAGTTTCTGTCCTGACTTCCTTCAATGATCAACAATGATGGAGAAGTACCAAACAAACCCTTTCCTCCCCAACTTGCTTTTTTGGTCACGGTGTTTCATCAAAGCAATAGAAACCCTAAGTCACTGATTCTCCTTCTCTCAGCCATCATTAATTGCCTACATCCCTTCTTCGGGAGGTGGGATCTTGGGAGCTTTCTTCCACGCACATTAGCATTTCAACAAGTGGTATCATGGTTTGTGTCTTATTTAGACAAGCATATTGCTGGGATTGCATGGGTGGAACTGTCTTGTCATAAATAGACACAAACCTGCAGCAGACATTCTGGCTCTCTGGCACTTATAATCTTCACACACACACACACACACACACACACACACACACACACACACGCACACATGCATGCACGATTCCACACCATTCCGAGCCTTAGGTGTAGGGATTGTTTTGTAGCTGTATCAGTTGGTGATGGGAACCACACTGCCAGTTGTTCTATGAATTCTGACTAGTTGTGCCTTTTTTTTTAATGGTCTCTGTGCTAAAAGAAGTTTCTTTGATGACGGATGAAAGCCACAGTTACCAGACTGGACCTGGGCACAGTATGAGCAGTCTGGGTAAGGCCTGGAGGTTGTCTGCGGCATGGGTGGGCTAAAGTCAGAAAAGCTAAACAGACTGGAATGGCATATAGGACATGCAAACGTGACCAAACCTGGAGGTTGAGAATGGTAGCCTTAAAAATTTTTTATTTGTGTGTGTGTGTGTGTGTGTGTGTGTGTGTGTGTGTGTGTGTGTGTGTGTGTGTTTGTGTACATTCCTATAGGTATGCTTTCTTTTGGAGGCTAGTGGACAATTTCAGGGTCACTCTCAGAAATGCTATCTACCTCCTTTTGAGACAGGATCTCTCACTGGCCCAGAGATTACCAAGTAGGCTAGTCTGGCTAGCCAGCAGTCCTCAGGGATCTTTGCCTCTGGTTCTCCAGTGCCAGGATGATAAGCCTGAGCCACCATGCCCAGCTTTTCAGAGAGAAGTACTTACTTTACCAACAGAATAATCTCCCCAGTCCCTCCTCCCTACTGTTTCTGTGTTTTGTTTTTATTCTGAGACAGTGTTTCATGTACCCCAGGCTGGTCTCAAACTCATTCTGTCACCACGGATAACCTTGAACTTCTGACTTTCCTGCCCATGGTGCTTTGGATGGGAACCCCCAACACACCCTAGTCTTGGGTATTTGAACACTTTGTCCTCAGTTAGTGGTGCAGTTTGGGGCAGGTTTAAATGGTACAGCCTTGTAGGAAGAAGTTCATTGCTGGGGTGTGTGTGTGTATGTGAAAAGCCTTGGGCCACTTCCAGTTTGCTCTGTCTGCTTCATGGTGAAGGATTTGAACTGTAAACTCCTTGCTACCTGCTGCCATGCCTGCTGCTATACTCTCTGACATTATAGATTCTAACCCCCTGGAACTATAAGCCAACAGAAGCTCTTTCTTATGTATATTGTCTTGGTCATGGTGTTTTATCAACAACAACAACAGAAAAGTAATATACAGCCTGTAGCTCTTCAGTGTTGGGTCTGTAAGAGTGGGTCACTGTGCCAGGCTGATGTGATGCATATGATTAAACTCAGGGCTTTGTACATGCTGGGCAAACAGTCTACTGACGAGCTATATCTGCAGTCCACTACTTTTCTTTTTTTTCCCTTTTTTTTTATTATGAATAAAGTCTCATTTTTTATCCATGTATCTCCTTGTTCAAACTCCCTTCCCCCTCCTGCCCCTCCCAGTCACTCTCTCTTCTCCTCCTATTTTTCTTAATATAAAATTTCTTTAATATAAAATTAAACTGTATCCACTTGTCTACAAAGAAGTCCACAAAGAACTGAGACCCAGGTCCAACTGCACTCAGCTTAGCCTACCATCAGCTCTTTCTCTGGCCCCCCTCAAACTGCTCATTCAACTTAAAATTAGTTAGCTGCTCCATTTCACTGGTCTCTGGGAGTTACAGATAAAGATGTTTCAAACCACCAGAAGCCTTTTCTAGGTGTTACAAGGCACCATCTTCCAAAAGGTGTGAAATCTGAGGCTGCAGAAGCTCTGGATGCTGACAAAATGTTCAAATAGGAAGCCAACCCTGGCCCAGCCCTGATAGAGCATTGGGCAAAGGAGAAGGTGAGAAAGGAAAAGGGCCCCAGGTTGAGCTTCTCTCATGACACTGACACCCAGGCCCCTCTCTTCCTTGTCCTGGGTAACACAGACATGGAAATCTGGGAGACACAGCAACACTGAACTAGACAGCTAGTTCCAGGTCAGGCCTGGGCTGCAACGCTTGGACATTTAGGAAACATTAAGAGTGCTTTGCCATGCTGAGCTTTTGAAAAAAATCCCTGTGTGATTAATAGGGTTTAAAAATGATGATGGAGATAACAGACATAGAAGCCATGAAGAAGGCCTTGATGGTAATAAGCATATGTTCACTGAGTGCTTACACACACCAGCACAGCCATAGTTACAGTTTCTTCTGTTCTCACAGCAATCCTGGGAGACTATGGGAACCCATGCTTTGTTGCTAAGGATACAAAAACTAGGAAAGGCTTAATGAACCAACAATTCTCTGCTAGTGTGATGGCACCTGAGTTTTAAACTCTGCAACCGAGTTGCAGAGGTGGATTCTTCACTGTGTGAGCACAGGATAAAGAAGGACCTGTTGGCACAGAGCCTGCCCCTCTGTGATGCTAGGTATTTAGAGGAACTGCCTTAGGATCTGTCAGTGGAGTGAGGAGAGAAGGTGGGCTCCAGAGCTTTGGACCACTTCATTTGCTTAAAGATGTTTACTTTCAAATTGGTTTAAAAAGGGCGTCTGCTGCCAAAGTGATTGAACAACTCATGTTTTGTCTTTAGGACGCTAATGAGCAAAAAGGGTACCTACCTTTTGTTATGGCTTAGCAGTAAAATGTCCCCCATGGGCTCCTGCATCTGAATCCCTGGTCCCCAGCTGCTGCTGTTCTGGGAAGCTGTGGAACTTTGCCGACATGGGTCCTAACTGGTGGACAGAGGTCTGTAGGGTTGACCTTGGAGGTTTCGGGAAAGCCCTGCTTCTTACCTGGTCTTAGGCTCCCTGATCTCCCACAATGTTATAAGCCATGCCCCAAGCACCTACTTGTCACAGATGCCAGCTGCCATGCCTTTTTGCCATGATGGACAATATCTCTGAAATATGAGCCAAAACAAATCCCCTCCCACCATTTAGTCACTTCCGTCAAGTGCTCTGTCACTGTGACAAGAAAAGTAATTAGTGCACCCTTGAATCCAAGTGCCCTGTTCCTTAGCACTGGAAAAACCACAGCTGGTGATTGGACACACACAGATGTGTGGGTCAGAGGAAAGGGTGCAGGCTGGGGCACCATGTTCTTATCTGAACTTGAGAAGGCAGAGAGAGAATCCGAGTAGACATAGTCATGTGTGAACATGAAGGAGACAAATGGAGCTTAGAGAACAGAGGGAAGATGTGGGTAAAAAAGAAGTGGAGAGTCAAAGACTGACTCACTAGTGAGGTTCATAGTAACCAAACCATATCCAAATTGGTTTCTTCTTTTGTATTTCATGTGATTGGTGTTTTGACTACAAGTATCTGTGTGATGGGATCATGTCCCCTGGAATTGGAGTTATAGACAGTCATGAGCTGCCATGTAGATGCTGGGAATTGAACCCTGATCCTCTGGAAGAACAGTCAGTGCTCTTAACCACTGAGTTATCTAACTTGGCTTATACATCCAGGGACCTGCTGTAATTCTTCTTTTTCTCCTCCTCCTCCTTCTCCTCCTTTTCTCCTCACTTTCTAGGCTTTGTGTTGAAAGGCTCAACTATCACCCTTCAAAATCTAACAGATCACCTAGTGAGAATTTGAACACCTGCCCACTGTGTTCGCTTGGGTATTTAGACAGTGACTAGGTGAGTTATCACCAGGGAGCGGTCTCAAAAGAAAACAGTATGGAAAAAGAGAACTAAGCTTTATTTGGGTAAGAAAGAGCTGATAATTTTCTTCTGAGTTCAGTCTAGACGGGAATAGTTGTGAGGCTTTGCTATGGTTTTGTACCACTGTGCACCCAGCGCTTCGCTACTGATGGTGGCGGTGATAGTATTGATGAGGTGGACTCTGTAAGAGATGGGGCGAGGAGAAGGTCTTTAGATGGCAAGGGTACCACTCAGGAGGTTAGACGAAGGCTTCATTCAAGAGACTGGATAAATTGCCATGAGAATGGGCAGTTATAAAACAAGTCTAGCCTTTTGCTTCCACGTTCTCTAGGTGATGCTATCCTCCGGAAACCCCTCACCTCAGCAGTACACAAGTCAGTGTGGCATGCTCTTGAATCTCTAGAAGTGCGAGCCAAATAAATCTATATTCTTTATAAAGTACCTGGCCTCTGGTATTTTATCAGCAGCACAAAATGGACTAACAGCCCTTCTAAAATGAAACAATGCTCAATGTACCCCAATTTCTCTTAACCAGTCCAACCTCAAGACTCTATATCTTTGGAGCCTATTTCTTATGAGACACCAGGCCATTATTATCTCTTACCATGTGTCCTTAATTCCTGAAGTTCACAAACAGTGAAACAGATAGCGGAAGGCTCACCTGGCTGCTCAGTTCCAGATTCTGGGAGTACACCGCGATTTGCTGCCTCAGCTGCTCCTCCGTGGTGTAGCTGGCGATCAGGATGAGGACATCAAAAGCGAACTTGTCTGTGAAGGCTTTTAAATCACTGGTGATGTTGCTGTGAAACAGACAGTCCTGAAACAACAGACATATGAGGTTAGTGTCAAACTGCTTGCTTCAGACAGTTGGCCACAAGTCAGCTCAGGCCTGTGATGAATGAGGACCGGTATTCATCATCAGAGGCAAGTAAAATAAATGATTTCAGAAATTTTGGAAATATTCATGTTCTAGCTTAAAATACACTTCACTGATTTGTTTTTCTCAAGCCAAGAGATGATGTCTCTGCCATTATTATCAACAAGAAACATATTCTTAAAAATAATATATGTATCAAGTATTTGGAAAGCACAACTATCTCTCACCATTTATAATAGCCATATAAGAATTTCTGTTGACACTAATCTCAGCCTGTCATTAGAAAAACAAGAAGCATTATATACCAGGGGTCTGTATGATTGTCTCTCTCCTTCCAGAAGTCTGGTGAAGTCCATATTCTGTCTCTTGGTCTTCATATATGATGTGTTCTAATATACTCCTATCCTAAAATATTATTGTTGTTATGTTTTGTATGGTGCCTGGTTTTGTGTGGTTTGGATGAGAACATTCCCCATAGGCTCAGATATTTGCATAATCTGTTCCCAGTTGGCGGTGCCATGTGTGGAAGCTTAGAAGGTGTAGGTTTTCTGGAGAAAGGGGGACAGGCTTTGCCCTATTTTTAGTTTGCTCAGTCTTCTTTGTGCCTGCAATAATAGATGTGATCTCTCAGCTCTTTGCCTGCTTCCGCATCACAGTGAATTTTGTTCCATCTGGAACCACAAGCCAAAATAAACTCCTTCTTCTATAGGCTGCTCAGTCATAATATTTTATCACAGCAACAGAAGTAACTAATACAGCATTGCATTTGCACGTGTGTGTGTGTTTATGTGTGTGCATGTGTGTATATATGTGTTATTTATATGTATATATGTGTGTGTATGTGTGTATGTATGTGTGCATGTACATGTGTGTATGTATGTATATGTATGTGTGTGTGTATGTGTGGTGTGTAGGTATGTATATGTATGTATGTGTATGTATATGTGTGTATGTGTGTGTACATGTGTGTGTATGTATGTGTGGTGTGTATGTATGTGTGTGCATGTTTGTATGTATGTATGTGTATGTATGTATGTATGTGTGTGTATGTGTGTGTATATACAAGTGTCAGAGGATAACATTTGGAGGTCAGTTCTTCTCTTACTTGCTGGGCAGGTCCTTCTTATTTCTGTTGGTGCTCTGCATGCTCCAGGCTCGCTGGTCTGTGAACTTTTAGCCTATTCTGTACCCACATCTCATCTTACTGAAGGAGTTCTGGGATTACAGATGTGTGCTTTTGCATCTGGCTCTTTTGTGTGGGTTCTGGAGACTGAACTCAGGTTGTCACAGTTGTGCTTCAAGTACTCTTATCTGATGAACCACCTCACTGGCAGTATAATTTTATTTTCTATGATTATTGTTTGTTCCCATCCCAAATTCCTAAAGATGAACTTTGATGAATTGGCTGAGAAATTCTGTTTTGAGACAGGTCTCAGGGATGTGGAGCTGAGATGTGTTGAAGTTAGGATTTTGTGTATACAAGCAGAGCACCCTACCAACTGGGCTGTAGTTCAGCCCCTGAGGAATTTTTATTGCAGTATAGCAGTCCAGGAGACTTTTGTAACAGTTGTAATGTTGGAGCTACCTTGCTCCTATATATGGTAGCTGTGGAGAGAGCAGTAACTGCACATTCCAAGAATGTGGCTTGTGTCAGCTACAGAAAATGTGTGGACTTTTCAAGTTATATCCATTTCAGTGAGACCACTTTGCCCATACAGTTCTCCTTCTTCCTCAAGAAGCACAGTGAAGCCTGTATTATAACCCCTGGCATTCACAGCTGGCATATACTAGTTGCTCAAGAAATATTTGTAAAATGACTGGAGAGAAATAAAAATCAATCTGTACTATACCTTCTCTGTCATACAACACACACACACACACACACACACACACACACACACACCCCTAGCCACTATATCAGTGAGTTCTACATCTGTAGATTCAAACAATAGTTGGTCAGATCTCATATGTTTAGAAAAAGTATATCTCTACTGAACACATACAGACTTGGTTCTTATTATCATCCCTTAAATAACACAACCACTATCTGCATGTTTTAGGTATTATAAGTCATCCAGAGATGATTTAAAGAATGTGAAAGGATGTACATGGGTTAGACATAAATTCAATGCCACTTTACAGAAGATACTTCAGTATCTATAGATTTGGGTAGTCAAAGAGGGTTCTCAAAATCAGTTCCTTACAGATACTGGGAAAAGGCAGCCCTCACATGTGCACACACAAACATAAATTCATACAAACACATCACCACCATCATTTTCGTCATGTAAAATAAATTAACTGATAGTTTATTATGCTATCAGTACAAAACATCATGATGTACTCAAAGGATTTAGAACATTCTATGCATTTTTATTACAATAATTGTAATTGTACTTGTTGTGGTACAATATTAAAACTTCAGATAAGTATTTACCAAAGAAAATGTGATTGCCATCCTGTCCTTCATAACCATTGTGAATAGCCAAATAGGTATATATAGATCTGTTACCACATTAGTATTTTCACAATATAGCTTCTTAAGACTACTTACTAGCCACCAAAAATTACCATTAATGCACAGGCTCTGTAATTTTGCTAAGTTAAATATTAAGGTCTATGAAACCCTAAGAGACCCTTGGTGGGTGGGGCTTTCATATGTTGATGAGTCTTGGCTGTCTGTTTTTTGTTTATTTGCTTTTGTTTTTTGAGACAGGGTCTATCTTCTTAGCCTGTAACTCACTAGATAGACCAGGCTGGCTATAAACTAACAGAGATCCACTTGTCTCTGCCTTCTGGGTGCTGGGACTAAGGGTGTGAGCCACCATACCAGGCTTCTCATGGCAGCTATTCTTGTTAGTGATTTTACTGGGTCATTTTCTCTTTTAGGTTTGAAGGAAGTACACACATGAATCACAAAGCTCCCAGGATGTATTATCAATAGATACAATGGATCTATTGATCTGACTTGGTAGTGAAGTTTGTGATGTTCACACACAAGAGCCTTAGAATCACGTGACTCAGATGGTACATTGCCAGCACCCATGCTTTCATTCTGGTGTCTGAATGGTGTCACAGCAGTCATTAAGTAGATATGTTTAGGGAAGGAATTCACTGACAGGAGCTTAGAGTATGCTTCTTTGAATCAGACTATTCTTTATGCATAATAAGCATTCACTAGATAAAATACTTCAAAGCATCATTGGTGATTAATGAAGATACTTGATGTTGTGCTTTGTGCTACTATGGATAGAAAGCAGAGCTGATCCTGAAAGCAGGCAGGAAAAACACTTACCTATAGCTTATCATCAACAACTGAAGACGTTGTAAAAGCTTCACCATTTTCCTTTCCAAATATTTTAAAGTATATGAATCCTCTAACACATTCATAAACTCCTGAAAGGAAGGCACGCTTTCTGAAGACATTTTTACATGCATTGGTGTTCCTCCCTCTTGCATCACTTAAACAGGGACAGGTTAATTTGACTTCACATGCACAGATTAAGATTCAGAAGCATTATTCCAAGCTGTCCTTGTGGGCATTCTACTATTCAAGAATGCTGGCTACATCAGAAGTTCTTTTGGATTCTTTGCTACACAGTCACCTCTAACACCTTGTCCAGTAGCACTGGTACAGTCTCCAGCCACACTCTAGACTTACTGAAGCTGCATCTGCCTCTGCATCCCACCTACAAAGCACTGCATCAGCAAGGGATTGATCCATCTATTTTCCTGCAACCAGTCCTTGGTGCTCTCTTTGCTCTCCTGGGACTTAGATGGAAAACACTCCTAACTCCTAATTCTTTACACTGACCTCATCACCAAAATGCCTTGGGCTATGCATTCTAAACATTTTGCTGGAATTGTTTAGCAGTTTAGAGACCAAATCCAAGAACATGTCTTTTCATGTCTCTTAAGTAATTCTTGCCGCCTAAGTCTTCTGGGTAAGATTGCCCAGTCTTCCTATGGGTGACCCCAAATTCTACAGACAGACAAATATGTGAGCCAGTTTGGCATACTATCAAAACCAGATACATTTTACAGTAACCCCAAACAAAGACCAGTATTGATTCCCCATGTACTCTGATGAATCTGTCCAAGCCAGATCCCATCCTACTGGCCTAAAGGTAACATCGAGAGTTTCATTTTTAAAATAGTCAAACAAGGAAATGAGTGAGAATCTTCAGGAATCTGGGAGGCACAGTCTGTTTGTTCTGCTTTTATGCTGGTGCTGTTTGCACAGCGTATAATTTATTATTGTCTTCTAGCTATGCAGAGAGTCGTGTGCCGCAGTGGCTCTTACGTTGCTGACGAGCAAAGCTGGCCCTGAGTAAACAGCTCTTCATCATCAGCACAGCCCCACTGTAGACACAGGTTGGCGTTTTATTTCTCCCATCTGCCTTCTACCTGATAAATTATTGTTTTAGTTACACGTAGACAAATACGATTTGTTAACCTGCTCAGATGCCTGCAAAATGTTTCTTCCACTTTTAGTTAAATTATATACACACATATGCCTTTCCCACTTAGTTAGAAAAATAAAGGGATACATGTCTCTATAATTTACCATTCAACTCCAGGAACAGACACCCTCTATATTTCTGAACCTCATCAGAATTTAAAAATTTATTTATCATTGCAACTGGGAACTGGCCAGCCAAATCGGGGAAAATGGCAATTGCTTCTTATCAGAGCCTAGGTTCCAAAGATTTAATCATCAAACGTTTAGAAGGTTGTGAATCTGTTGGCCTGAATAATCCCTAACTTTGGAAATAGAAAAATATAGAAAGGTAGGGAACAAAAAGGGCTATTATTTCCTAGCCAAAAGCTAATGTAGAGATCTGAAGAATCCTACAATAGCTTGATAGTACAGATGCTGACAATAATAGCAACCCAGGGGGGAGAAGCAGAAATGATTTGGTTCCACTTGACCTAATTTAAGACCTGAGATTGTGAGAGTGTCTGGTAAATTTAAGGGATTTGTTGTTGGAAATGCACAGTCAAATGCCGTGGAAAATTTCATAGTCCCAAACTACTGTTTTACTTTTTTACTGCATTACTTCAAAAAGCTCAGTATTTCTGGCTGGAGAGATGGCTCAGTAGTTAAGAGCACTTGTTGCTCTTTCGGAGGACCTAGGTTCAGTTCTCAGCACCCACATGGTGATTCACAACCACTCATATTTCAGAGCCAGAGAGTCTGATGACCTCTTCTGACCTTCATGGGTACCAGGCACCCACCTGATGCACAGATGTAAATACAGGCAAAACACTCATGCATAAAATACAATGAATAAATCTAATATAAAACATTAAGTAGCAATAAAGCCAACAACCCACCACAGAGAGAGAGTGTATGGCAGAAGGTGGTACCAAAATTTTCTAAAAATTTTAAGTGTTGAAGCTAAATGCTGGCAGAGCTATTTATCAAGTTAACTCAGTCTAAGTAATATCCTATGAACATCTCAGTAGCTAAAGGTGGATGTTTCTCAGGAGATAAACAGCTCTACCCCATACACTCTCACCTTCAGGTGTCTTCTTGGACTCTTTTGTTCTGCACATTGCTCTTCTCCAAAATGGCAATCACTCTGTGTTGCCCAATCAAACATGCCCCACTGGGCTTTATCTGCAGCTCCCACAAAGCTGACACTCCTCCTTTATGGAACACTTCACTTTCTTGACACGATGCCCTCCTGATCTTCTCTTCTCACTCACTGGACAGACTGTGTCCATCTTTGCTGATTGTTCTTCCTTATTACACCACTAAGTGCTCACTGCCCACATACACTGTGTTCCCCCATTCCACTATCTCCTTGGTAACCACTCTCCTTGGCAATTCCATTCAGAGAAACATGGCTTTAAAACGCCTACTTTCCAATGAATAAACACATCCACCTGGACTCTAAGCATGAGAATGTCTGACCAACATCACAAGTACAAAATGATTTGAGTGAGTCTTGCCCAGTTTCTTCAGTATTATTAAATGACACCACACCAAAAAGTTACTCAAGCCCAACAGGTAGGCATTATTCTGGCATGTTTTCCCTCCCCCTTTATACCTTACATATTCCACCAGCAAATCCTGTTGACTTTACCTTAAAACAAACATCAGATCAAACGCTTTTTCTTCATTTCCATGGCTGTCTTAGACATAGCCATCATATCATCTCTCTTTTCTGTTTTTTTTTTATTTTTTAATTCTCTTTGTGCATGTGCATGTGTGTATGTATGTGTATGTGTGTGTGTGTGTGTGTGTGTGTGTGTGTGTGTGTGTGTGTTTGCATGTATATGAACATGATGGTACCACAGAGGCCAGAGGTTTTGGGTTCCCCGAAGCTAAAGTTCCAGGCAGCTGTGAGCCAGCTGGTGTGGGTGCTAGGATTCACACTCAGGTCCTCTGGAAGGATAGAATATGCTCTTAAGTACCAAGTCATCTCTCCATCCAGGCACTATTATCTCTTGCACAAACACCATGACAACTAGTATTCCAGGCTCTTTTCTCTCCTTCTGATCAGATTACATTAAAAAATGTAAATCAGACCCCAAAAGATGGGTCAGTATATAAAGGCATTTGCCAACTTGAGGTATATACCTGGATAGAAGGAAAGAACAGACAATGGTCCTCTACCGGGGTGCATATGCACACGTGTACACACATGCACACACAAATGTGCATGCAGTATATAGGCAAGTAAATAAATAAATATTTTAAAATGTAAATGCAACAATAACACTTTGCTATTTTGAACCCAGTGTTTCCCAATATAAAAATTTATTTGCTATCATTTTATTTTTCTTAATTGAGAGGCAAAATATTTAGTATCCTTGAGTATAAGAGTTTAAATAAATCAATTAGAACTAGATACTCCACTAGCAAACTAGTTAGAAAACATAGAAGACAATTTTTCAACTGAATTACAAATAGCAAATAAATATTTGAACTCATTAATCAGAGAATTCTTTAATAGTAAAATCTTTACTCTTTTTGTCATTGGTAAATATTTCCAAATTGGCACCCACATATGAATTTTAGCAATAAAGCATAAAAAAACTGACATGCAACAATGATTGTGGACAAAAGTATTCATATTAATAATTAATACTCAGAAAAAAATCTGTATGGCCAACAACTGAGAAATTGTCAATAAGTTATGCAGTAGTCATACAAATGAATATTATACTATTGTTAAAAAATCAAAGAGTTGTTAATAACATAAGAAAATGTTAAAACAGTTAAGTGCAATCTAATCTCTATGGTATAGAATTGAAAGATATTTTGTTATAAAATTTGGTAATTCTTTCTTATAAAATCTCATATGTGGGGCTGGTGGGCCAAGGCACTTTTTACCAAGCTTTATGGCCCTGTTTGATCCCTGGGACCCACATGATAGAAGTAGAGAACTGGCTCATGCTTGTTATCCTCTGACCTCCAAAGGTCCCTTATGGTAGGCTTCCATCAATAAGAGTTTAAAAAACAAATTAAAAATTCTTATTTACCATGATAGTAGTACACACTGATATTGTCACTATAATTCTTGATCTAAACATCTTTGCATTTCTCTATTTTAAAGCTTGCCTTCTAAAGTTTTCTGGTAAAGCCTTTGGTATCGGTGAGGTGTCTTGGCTCTGGCCAAGGTGAGTGTGCCTCTACCTCTGAGTCTCTGTTTCCTCAGCTATCAGCCCTACCACCAAGGAGTACTGTGATAACCAGAATGATATATGAAAAGCTAGTCTGGTGCCTTGGACACAACATGGGGCAATAGGCTCCTTTTCCTTCCCTGGTCATTCAGTTGTCAAGAGGCCACTGTCAGGATGTTGAGAATCCATCTAACCAGGAAGCATTTGGTGAGATTCCTTGTTTGCAGAATGATTCTTTTATTTACACCACTTGAACTTTCTAACGGTGATCATGCTAATCTCTAAGTCATTTAAGTGACATACACAGAAAATCTTATGTCAGATGATGGAGAAAATGGCAAAGTCAATTCTAAGCAAATTATGCTTTTAAAAAAATGGGATATAAAATGCAAAATCCCTGGATAAGGCAGTGTTTATCTCAATAATGGACTCTTCATTCTTAGCTCCTGGTATAGCTACTGAGCCTCTATGTGCCACTCAAAGCACAAAGAGAAACAAGAATCATTTTCCATTCTTTTGTTCAATGTGACACAGACAGTCTCCTTCGTCATCTCCCATCATTCCCTTACACGTGCCTAATGCCCTTTAGTGAGTTCTACTTGAGATGCTAATTGTTCCACGGAGGCCCAGGTTCAGGACTACACACCTACTCCAAAGCAATTGCCTCTCTTACACACAAACATGAAATAGATTGACTAAGGCTGGTATTAAAGGTAATGCTGTAATATTACTGACAATGTGTCTCCAGACTTGCAACATTTGTCTCATTTTCTTCTGGGAGGAAATGGGAACATCAAGTAAGTGGCTATAATTTGTAGGTAGAATGCTTATAGATAAGCGCCATTACCAAGATTAAAACAACTTTGTACTGTGGCATTTTGAACACAGAGTCTTCAAAACAAAGTCAGATAGTCCTCAACTTCTGTGTGCTCAGTGGGTGGCATGGATTGCTGAGTTACTGAAATCTAAAAGTCTAGTTTGACATTTAGAGTCTGCATGGATTTATTTCTAGACCAAGGGCCATTTTTCTGTTTAATCAAGATAGAAGAAAAATGCTGAGGTGTGGGTACAAATGTTCTAAATGAAAGCTTCATGATTTATGCAACCAAATTTCTATTATGATGTCTAAACTATTCAGCAATAATAAAGTCTGATAATCTCGACAGGAAAATGATTTATGAGAACACAAAGTGCATAAATTAAAATTTTTATTTATTCTGTTTTCCATACATTCTTTAATTGGTAAACAAAGAAATTTTTCATGCTTTATTCCTAGACACTATTTTTATACACTATTGTTCTTGTTTTTTATTTTTAAAAGGCATCTTAGTAATTAAAACTCTTTGCTAGGCCTATTAAAACTAGACTGGAGATGACAATATTTTGAAAGTAGAATCAGAGTATCTATTTTCATCCCTTACATTAAAAAATCTTTTGAGAAAACCTGTGAGACTTAAAAATGCTATAATATAAATGTATAGCATATATACATAGCAATGTGCTTTATTGATTGATTAGTTATATTGATTTAAGTTAATTCTAGTTTCCTAATGCAACCTAACAATATTGCATTAAGCATCTGGTTAACTATGTTTCATCTCCTTCCATGAGCTCCCTGGTGCTTTGTGAGGTTGGTGACATGGTCTCTGTCTTGTATTTGGATAAGAAGGCCTGGGGAGATTAAGTAGTTCATGCTACAGGGATTCTATTCTCATTAGCCTAAATTCAAAGCCTTTATATTAATTCCTATTTTATCCCTAAATGAAAATCTTCATGGAAGATGTCACCAAGAAATTTAGCTTTTATTAATAAAAAATAGTTTTTCTACTGTCCTTGGTTCTGTTCAGTAGCGGCTCCCCCTTGCCACTCTGCACAAGCTAGCCATGTCCTTAACTGTGACAACCTTGGTTTTGAAGCTTGGCTTTATCATCACTGTGCTTCATGGCAAACTTCCAGTTTCTCATCCTCTAACGATAAATGTGGGGTTCAGTTAATTATGGGTTATTAATTCTATGTAAAAGCCTAAAATTGGTAATGCAAAGAAACTTCTATAAAGAAGAATGGGAAGATGTTCCTGCAGCAACATGTACTCCCCTCCCCGATTCCATGTAGCTCAGGTTGGCCCCTAGTTGAGGATTACCATAAACGTCTATGAGATTGTCACGTGCCATCACACCTGGCCTCTGCAGTGCTGGGTAGTTTAATTCAGAGTGTCACGTGTATTAACTAAATACTACCAAATGCGTGAGCTACATCTAATCACAGTCCAGAAACATGTGCTGCTTTAGGGAAATGGGGGCGGAAGATATGGCTAGCCACTGTTTGTCCAGAATTATCCTCATGAGGATTTCTTCCTCCAATAGCTTAGACAGAAATAATGGGCTAATCTCACTGTATCGTATATTGTAATATAAATGTCTTCTACCTAATCACACTTCTAATGCTGCTTCTCATCTGCTCAAAAGCCCATGGGGAACAAAGAATTGGGATTTATGAAGAAAGCAAGAGACTGAACAGGACTGCCTTTTGCATTTGACTTTTTTCCACTTGACTAAGTGGGCATCCTAACAGGAGAGGCCTATGGAAGAACATCCTCTTGTTAAGGCACAGCTACCAAGACATCTACTGACATGAGCAGATGGCAAGTGCGGTCAGGCATGTGGGAAACCATGAGGGGACAGGCTATGGCCTTTCATGCAATGACTCTTGTAAGGCCCTCAGTCGAACACAAGAATTCGAGAACAGAGAGGGAGACTGGATATTCACTGAAACTGAAAGGCCCTGTTTTCACGTTATGAGACATGAAAGACAGGTGCAGGGGGTGGGAGAGAGGGAGAAGAGAAGGAGGAAGAGGAGGAGGAACATGAAGAGGGCAGGAATTGGCTAGGATATAATTTACCTCAAAGCTCAGGTACAAGTTCAGAACGCTATGAAAGGGATTGAGCTGGATTCTGACCAACTCTGAAGTGAGCTGAGGTTCTGCTTCATCTTCACTGTCTCTAGCATTTAGAAGGGCTGATATCGTCACAGTGAGAAGTGACCGGGAAACAGTTGCTTGACTAAAGTACAATGGGAATGGTTTCTCTGCTGACTCAGACAAATGGTCAGGAGGAAACTGAGGACTTAGAATAGGGAACTTCACAACCTGTTGAAGACATGAAGGCAACACAGTCATTGGTTCATCAACTAGCTCATCCCAGTTTGCATCCTCTTTCCTCTCTCTCTCTCTCTCTTTCTCTCTCTCTATCCAGCTATCTTCATCTCCAGCAGGTTAGCACACTCCTTGCACACTTAAACAGCACCTGTTTCCTCTTGGTCTTGAGTGGAAAATGACTGTTCCATTTTAGATTGGCTACCTCATCTGTGGGACCAAACAACTGTGCCATAGAAAGCCGACCACCCACAGAAAAGGCATCAGTTCCTTTCTTACTAGAAAGCAAGGTCACAGATAACTCAGCCTGTCCTCAAACTCACTATATAGTTGACAATGACAATGAACCCTGGATCTTCCTGTCTCTCTCACTCCCAAATGTTAAGAACACAGGTATACACCCACACATCCAGTTAATTTATGTTTTCTTTAAGGATACCATCAATGATCATCCAAAGTTTCTGCTCTAGCATACCATTTAAAGGCCCTGAAGAAGGGCTAAATGGCTCGTGTTCGGGACCCCTTCTTTTTCATGCATGCTTATGAAGGCAAAAACCACTTATGAGGCATGCTTCAATTTTTGAAATGATAGAACCTAAACAATAGTTGAACTACTAAATAAAAATAATAGTAATATGTTATTTTCATAGCTATGTTATAGATGTTAAAACATTTCCTGTTGGATGCTTTTGTAACCCTTTGTAAACTTTGTAAACCCTAAGTTTCCTGGTTTCTTCTTTCTCTTTGTAAAAATAATGAATGACTTGGAAGAACATTTCAGTAAAGCAGAAAACCACTTTTCCCCGTAGGTTCCTTGTTTGCCTCCCTGAAGCTACCACACAATCTCCAGAGCCCGTCCATACGTGTGTGATGCACACATGCTCCCGACACATCTGAGCTGTGTCAATATTAACCTGACCAAACGAAGATCAAACTGTCTCTTTTGTTTCTCTTGGTCCTCACATGGGGAGCACAATATGGCTCTTGTCAGAGGTGCTTCATCATTTGGACTCAAGGAAACTGTTAGTACAGTTTGGGATTCGTTCTTCATGGGCAGAAATCCTGATGGGTCTAATGAAGCCTTTCTGCTGACAACTCATTTGCTAAAAATATCCAAGCATCACCAAGCGTAAGGGGGAAATATGCTATGTCCCCTTTGCTTACAACCCAGTGAAAGTAATCAATTATTTTTGAAGTCTAAAAAATCTACCCATCAAGACACACACCTCTTAGCACACTTCGACATGCTTTTGCTGGATTCCATTTGCTCCCTGATAAACTTGGTGCCATCTCTAAATTGGAAAATAATAGGGTAAACACCAGTCTTGGAGCACACATGCAGAGGCAACAGTCTGTGTGTGCCATTTGTTGCAATCTAAGCTAATTACTAACAACCCCCTCCAGAACACAGACCCACTCTGGGCTTTGTGGTTTTACTTTCCCTTGGAGATGTGTGTATGGCAGGGGTAGGGGAAAACTGAATGAGGCCCTCTTCAGGAGTTTCACTCACAGAGTAGCAACTCTCTTGGCTCAAGTCACAAGAACTTAACTGTGATTGTCCTAAGTAAAGGGACAAAGAGTTTGAGGAGCATCTGAAATGAAGTCCTGGAAACACTGATAGAAAGAAAGGCAAAGGTATCCAGGAGTGTGGGATTCATTCTGCATCACCAGGGCCAACTGGCACCATCACAGGGTACGAACCAGGGAGCTCTAGGAAGCTAGTGCACTCCTTGCACACTTAGACAACACCAGTTCCCTCTTGATCTTCAGTATGAAAATCCTGGTGACTAGTGAAATAACTGTTACATTTTGGATTAGATATCTCATCTGTGGGCCAAATACTGTGACCTAGAAAGGCACCACCCACAGAAAAGGCATCAGTTATAAGTTTGTGTCTGAGACTCACTTTCCGGAGGGAATGCCCTCTCAACACATATACACACTTCACATTTCCATTGAGTCTCCAGCCAAGCAACCTAGTCACAGGGAGAGCATGACTATGCTTAGAAATGTAAGTTAGGTGAGGTGACTGAGATGCTTTGTTGTCATGGGCCATCAGACTCCATCAAAGAAGAACTTAGAAAGGGGGTGACAATGCAAACCTACAAGACTGTCAAGCTTAGAAAATGAAAGAGCATCTCTGTAGCCCCTGGCATTCCCAGGAACTGAAATCTCCACTATAGCAGTCAAACTTCCATAGTTATTAGTGATGGTAGACACTAAGCAGGAAGTCAGGGAATGAGAGCTTCTGTAGCCATAAACCCCCAGCATCATTTGAAATATTTAACTATCAGTATGTCAGCCTCCTCTAACCCAAATAGCATGACTGATAGTGAGGGAAATACCCAGAAAAACAGGAAATCCACTGTGAAGGCAAAGGCAAAGCTGCTCGAAACTCATTGTCAAGGGCTGACCTTCTGTTGTAAATTAAAACTGATCTATCACTGATTTCCAGAGAGTGGCTAGAGTTCACAGGCTGCTTGTAACTAATTGCAAGGTTAAAGATGAACCTGCAGTGATCTTTGAACTGGTCCAAAGTTAGCAGAACGAGAATGGAAGCTTGGAGCAGTAAACACAGTTACCCACGATTGGGACTTCTCTCCAACATATACTGAGCCCTACGCAGCTTTGAAAAATACATAGCTGTCTAAACGAAGAAACCCAATCATAGCAAGGTTAAAGATTTCCCTCTTGGTTGGTCCTAAAGGTGGAATGCTGTTTTCATGCCTAACGTCCATACCGTGCCGAGAGGAGTGAGATTTTTCCACCATTCAGGGAAAAAAACCAAAAAAAAAAAAAAAACGAAAAAAGGAACAAAGGCCCTGGCACCTATTTTTGTTTGTTTGGTTTTGTTTCTTTTCTTAGTATGCATTCCTCATCTGCAAAGATGTGTTTTTAATGTATTTTTAATTGCAATATAATTATCTCACTTTCTTCCCACCTGCAGTCCCTCCTAGGGTACCCTCCCACAAACTCCTCCCATAGCCCACCTCTCAAGTGTATTCATGGAAGTATACACAAACCTGACAAGTCCATCTTTGTTGTTTATGTATGTGGCTCCACTCTGCACTGGACAACCAATAAGTGGGTTCATGCTCCCAGAGGCTCATTTTCCAGCAGTCATAAATTGTCTCTAGTTCTTCACCTAAGGGTGGGATCTCCTGAAATTCCTCCCTCTACATTAGTATATCCATTGATAAATACTGTGGTTCATTCTTGTTTACACTGCCATTTCTAGGAAAGACTGAAATACTTCCTGGCATTTTGGCTCTTACAATCTTTCCAACCTTTCTTTTGTCCTGTTTTCTGAGCTACAGACATAGGAGACATGATGTAGATCTGTCTGTTGCTCATGATCTCTTGATGTCTGAATTGTGTCCAATTGTGGTTTTCTGTGGTAGTCTCCATTTGCTGTGTGGGAAGTTTACTTGGTGATGGGTGGTAATTATGCCCATCTAGGAAATGTGGCTTGCACATAAAAGGAATTTGATTAGAACCAGGTTTGTGGGTTTGCAGATGGTGGCTGGTTGGGGGAAAGACCTAGAGATTTATCTGTATTTGTGTGTATTCATGGAGTCCTTAAGAAATAGATAGCATAGTGCCAGAGCCAAAGTTTGCCATGAGCTGCCCAACATGGCTGCTATGAACTAAACTCACTTCTCCTGGATGAGTAGAAAGGGCCAAGTTTAGTTCTGAGGACTGAACTCAGGTCCCGTGTTGACAAACCGAACCATCTCCCAAGCCCAAGTGGGCATTTTAAAAACTGAATTTTCTATTTAAGGACCCTCCCCCACAAACCTGCAAGCCTATCTTTAACCTGAAATGTGGCTACAAAAGGAACCAGTGTTTCACCCAGCACGCCTGATGCCTTGCAGGTACTCAGTGGCAGCTAGGATTATGCTTGACTGCTAACTGGGGTTACATGGAAAATGAGTTATGTCAAAACTCATGTCTGGGCCTGGAATATTACTTGAGCCTACATGTCCATATCACTGTTTCTCAATCCCAACTGTGTCTCAGAATGATTCAGGAAGCTGTAAAATGAAACAAAACAGTAGCAAGAGAAAGCAAAAACAAGCAAAGAGTCTACCCCATGAAATTTAAATTAAAAACAGGAGTCTCTTCTTACTGTTTCTCCTCTATCATCTCTACACAGGTAAGGTAAAGAACAATAATGTATATGATACAAAAATTATTTTCAATTAGTAATGTCTAGACATAGTTCCTACATTTGTTGTTCTTGCTTCTATACAAACATGAACACCACACAGCATGCATATACATGCAAAAAAAAAAAAAGGGTTGGGAATTGACAGTTAAGTGTTCAAATCCCAGCTCCGTAGGCTATCTGTGTATCTTCAGGCATGGTACTTAAGTCTGCTAATCTGCAGCACTTTCCTTGAGAAATGAAATAATGACCTACTTATAAAATGAAATGAGATGATGTTATACACATGCTCACTCATGGTACTCCAGAGCACTGGGTGACTTTTATGTGTATAAGAAATAATCTTTCACTATGCAAATTTTTTTTGGTAGCAGTTGTTTAATTATCTGAGCCATAGAGTTTCTGAATAAAAAGGACTCTTAGGTAGAGAGGAGGAGTCCCTGACAGATGCATTGCTTTAGAATGGAGTTCTTCTCCGGGCACCGTCCTTCCTGTGTTCCCTGCCAATGACTTTGTTGTATGAGAATAAGGTGAAGGTTCCTGGAATTGCAGACTCCTGGTGCCCATCTGCAGAGAGCAGCACTGTCCTGTTTCAAAAACTCCTGAGGTGCTGATGATAGGTCTGAGGATGACACCTTAGATGATGTGATGACTACCCGCCTCTCTAGCCCTAAATGCCCTCATATGCTAAGGAAAGAGCCCACAAGTCAGTAAAGTCTGCAGGTTTACTTTCTTTGCTTTACATTGGAAGGTTTCTACCTACAGCTTGTTCTGGTTGATATTAGCAGCTATGATTAGAATAAGCAATTGCTTGATATAAGAATTGCTTTTTAGGAATCGTAGAGATGGTCCAGTGGTTAAGAATGTTGGTTAAGATTGACTCCTAGCACCCACATGGAGGTCACAATCATCTGTCACTCCAGTTCCAGGGCAATCGATGTCCTCTTCTGGCCTCAACACGAATTGGTACACAGACACACATGCCCATAGACACATATGCACACAGACACACATGCACACAGACACTCATGCAGGGAAAACAATCATGCACATAAAGTTAGTTAATCAATTAATTAAAAATTTAGTTGGAGAAGAAAATGATTTTTAAAGAATCGTTCTCTAAGAAACTATAACTGCAATTTCATTCAAACTCAAAAGTAAAACTATGTACTATTTATATTTTCATTTCAAAGCAAACCTTTGCAAGTGTCTATAAGCATATTAGAACTGCTCCTGCTCTTATAAGAATCATACAGAAAGTGAGACACTGTTTTTAGTGGCAGTTTCTTAATATGGGAGAAAAGACAGGAGACCAAATCAGAATGCAGATTCCTTTTACATTTCTCGAGCCCCACCCCACTTCTGTAGCAATATTGTCACCATCCCAGGACACATTTTCTCTTTTTTACCCCAAACAGGTATCCCTTCATTTCACTGAGTCTCTTTAAAGCTTTAATCTATTCCACGAATTTATTCAAAATCATGTAATTATATTAACTGCTCAGAATAGATTTGGGAGCAAACACAGCTGATCCTTGGTAAACATTGATTTTAGTCACAGGGTGTTCACACACCTGTGCTTTCTCAGCCAGTCTCCAGTGAGCTTGGAGCATTCTGCTGAGGTTATCAGTCAGCATGCACTTCAGAACAGAAGGGAGGATGCACACACAGTTCCTCTGTTAAGGGAAGATCAATAGAGCTCCAATATCAGAGGCTGAGCCCTCAGATGAGGGATTTTCATCACAAGATTTATAAGCCCAAGCTTCTCTCTAGCTTTTCTAGGGATCACTGGAAGATGCCTGTTAAAATGAGGATTCAGATTAGATCAGGGTGGGCTGTCTGCAGCTCCTGGGTGATGGCTGTGTGTGAATCTGACCACATATTGAGCAACAATATATTAGTCAACAGTTAGAACACACACACATACACACACACAAAACTAAAAAAAAAAAAAAAAAAAAAAAAAAAAAAAAAAAAAAAAAAAAAAAAAAAAAAAAAAAAAAAAAAAAAAAAAAAAAAAAAAAAAAAAAAAAAAAAAAAAAAAAAAAAAAAAAAAAAAAAAAAAAACAAACTGAATGAAAATAAAACAAAATCCTCAAGGGTCCAAGTAATTAATAAGAAATGATACTAGTAGAGAATATTTGTAAACATGTTCCCTTTGCAAAATGAAAAACATGGTGGGTATAGCCCAGTGGAAGAGCATTTGACTGCAAAATGAGAAACACAGAGTGTCCAAGATATATCTGAAGACCGTACAGGATCCTTGTCTCCAATGGAGACTCAACAGCAGGGCAGGAGCCTGGCTGCATTTTGCAGTCATGGCTCTGCTTCCAGGAGAGTCAACCTTTACTCACAAATACAATCCTATCACTAGCAAATGTCCAGTCTTCTGGGGGGTCCCAAGACATGATTTATGACACAGAGATCTACATTTGGATGAAGTACCTTCTGGGGAAACAGATGCATCTCTCTCCAGATGTGCTTGGCTCCACTCCTACACACTTGGAGCCTTTCAGACTTGAGTTTTGAATAATCCTATTTAGTCACTTTTTGATGGTATTTTTGCTTCTAGTTTATTAACATTTTCCCATAAAATGTATTTTCACCATGCCTTCTCTTCGCTCAGCTCCTTCCAGATCCTCTCCATCTACCCACCCATGCAACCTTATGTTCTCACCCCTCCCCCTTTCAAAAGAAAACAAACAAAACAAAGCATTGGTTTTCCTTTTTTGTTTGTTTTTTTAGTTGCCTTTTGTTTACTCTGAGAATCAAGCACCTGCTGCTGCTTTTGTGTTTTCTACATGGTCCCCAAACAAGTAACCCAGCTGGTCATCTTCTTTGAGAGAAGATGTGCAGGGTCCAAGTTGTGTAACTTGTTTATGTCTGGTTTGTCCTAGAGGTTGGAACACAAGTATGAGATTCAGAGAACACCCATCCTTCTGCGGCTGGTTGCAGCAGGTGAGTTGTAGCAGCTCCTTCTGAGATGGATTGGATGAGGAAGGATCTCCAGTGACCCTGGGTCCTGGCCACAGCTCATCATCTAGGAAGTTCCTATGTCCATCTGTCTGCCTGCACTCATGTCTCTCCAATTTTCCTGTTATTAACTCTTTCCTCCCCTTCATCC
Source organism: Sigmodon hispidus (assembly GCA_004025045.1). Lineage (NCBI taxonomy): Eukaryota > Metazoa > Chordata > Mammalia > Rodentia > Cricetidae > Sigmodon > Sigmodon hispidus. The sequence goes on along the minus strand of PVIH01001125.1, from coordinate 50,044 downwards.
TGACAGGTCACCAGCAGTGCCAAATGCTACCTATATGGAACAGTTTGCATAACAAGCATTTTTTTCATATTCAAAGAAGCCTTTGGAACACAATGATATCTAATTCAGGGATTTATTTGCTTAACAGAAATGTCTGCTGGGAAATGGCTCACACAGCTACACTATGAGACAGTCGATAGGGAACCACATTCTTCAGTGCAGAGTTGCACTCTGCCCACTTCAAATGGGATAAGCTGAAGTCATGCTGGCCTGTGATCGTGACTATTCTACCTATATCTTATCCATTTCTCTCCAGGTCCTATCCTTTACATGGACTATGTGGTTTAAATGAGAAGTGTCCCTTATAGTCTTGGACATTTAATCACTTGGTCCCTGGTTGGTAGCATTTAGGGGAGGATATGATTTGAGTGGTGGAGACCTGCAGGAGGAAACATGGGATTTGGGGCAGGATTTGAAATTTAAAGCTTCTAATTACTTCTAGTTAGCTCTTTGTGTTTCCTGTTTGTGGTTAAGATGTGCACTCTCAACTTTCTGTGTCTGTCATTGTGCCTGCTGCTTGCTGCCCTGCTTCTGTGCCGACACCATGGACTCTCATCCCTCTGGAAATGCCAGACATATTAAATTCTCTTTTCCTTAAGTCGTCTTTGGCCATGGTGTTTTATCACAGCAACAGAAAAATAACTCAAACATGGAGTTGCATTTGAAAAAAATGTTTTAAGCATTTAGTGTGTGTGTCCGTCTGTCTGTGTCTGGGCGTGTACAGCGGATGTGCTCATGTGTACATTGGTAGTGTGTGTGTCCATCTGTCTATCTGTGTCTGGGCATGTACAGTGGATGTGCTCATGTGTACATTTGTAGAGGGGTGAAGCTGACATCAGTTCTTCCTCCACCTTATATTTTGAGACAGAGTTTCTCACTGAACATGGCGCTCACTGACTGGGCAGATGCCTGGTCAGAGTCCCTTCCCCTCGCCCTGGGATGCTCCTGTCTCTGTCTGCTAGCACGTGAGTCCCAGGCATGCTCTGCTATACCCTGCTTTTTACTTGGGTGCTGGAGACCAAAACTCAGGGCCTCATGCTTCTTTCCACAGAGGTTGCCCCTGCAGCTGTGATCACAGGCTGGAACACCTCAAAGTCCTGGAATCAAGTCAGGGCAAGACAAGTGCCTTCCTCTTTCCCTCCTTTGTATGGTACGGTGTGAGGGTCCATGCTGCCTCTGAATTCTCTTCTAGAAATACAGAGCTCTCCCTAAGGGCTCTGCTCCATCTACTCAGCTACAGTGAAAGTACTGGGTACGAGCATTTCACATTTGTTTTGTGAGGCTCTCTCTTGTCCTGTGATCTAGAGATCTAAGGATTGAACACTCCTGGAGCTACCTTGGCAAGTTACCTCCATCCAGCCTCTTTGGGAATGTAGGCAGTACCAAGACACAGGTGTGAGGTAGAGAAAGCGAAAAGCCCTGACCACTAGTTTGAGTCCAAGTCCCCAGAAACTTAATATACTTTGATTTGCTGTTTTCTTGATGCAGTTAGAGTTGAATGTTTCTGACACAACCAAAGAACAAGAGTGGTAATCATTTCTTTTGCTATGACTTGATTCTTGAATACAGAAGCAAAGGCATGAAAGCAGTTACCTATTAGTCCAATGGAGACCCAGAGCTTGCATCCTTTCCACATATCCTAGGAAAGGTCCCTTATCAAGTAGGACATCTCTCAGTACAGGAGAGATGTTATTTGATAGGTAAAGAAACTACAATTTCTGCTCTAGCCAAGTGTCATGGTCATCAAGAGCAGCCAGGGTATTTTCACATGTGGCTGTACATCTTCCTTGGAAATGTGATCATTCAAAGGCATCTTGTAAGTAGAAGGGACATGGGCTACCTTCTTATTCTTATTTAAAAGTAAGAGTATATCAGTGACTTCAGGAATGTCGAGCTTTTGTACCAGCCCTTTCCTTGTGGAGAGGTGAGTATTCAAACCAATCTCAATATTGACGCACTAGCAGTGTCTGACTGTTGTACTAACATTAGTGAGAAGAGACGTTCACACACACTGCTCCAGGGCAATGCCTAACACTGTGGCATGCACTACCACATAAAAATATTACAGGTCCCATAATCAGAAATAGCTGTTTTAGTGACATAGCTTCAGGTGCAAATCTACAAGCAATAACTCATATTCTACCAAATAAATCCCAGGCAAACAGTAATGCAAAAACATATTTCCTGCTGTCAAGAAAATTTCTGGCAAAATTAATCAACCATTCATCCATTCAGGCTCTTTGCATACCCTTTTGTCAAGGAGGAAATACTAAGAGATTTCTTTTCTCTTCCACACACTTATCTCAGTGAATTGAAGAATCCATCAAGCTTGAGTTGATTTATTGAACTGTCTCTTAGCCCAGCAGTATAACTACAGCAAATGAACTGATAACTTCTTTTAAAATCAGCAGTGACTTGATTCGACAATATCTGATCTATTTAACTCTTTAGAATTCCAAATTTAACTTGTTCTAGATTTCCTAAAACAGCACAGATTTTTGGCTAAAAGCTTGTGTGCTTGCACACACTGCTTGGTGTTCTGATAGCGTTTGAAGCATATAGATTTGAGAATGTTTTCCTCTAAGCCTGTGGTCCTCCATCTTCCCAATGCTGCCACACTTTAATACAGCGTCTCATGTTGTATTAACCCCCAACCGTAAAATCATCTTCATTGCTACTTCATAACTGTAATTTTGCTAGTTATAAAGTCTAAAGTTTGGAGATAGAAGTTTTCCAAAGGGTCACAACCCACATATTAAGAGCCACTGCTTTGAGAGATGTTAAAAGCACATGTTAATTAATTAGATACATTTTTTAAAGGAATTTCGCTAAACACCTACAGTCTTTTTCTGATATAAACTGTTCTGGTTGTTAAAGTTTCTATTAATAACGAACATCTAGTCACTTCAGCTGAAAGAACTAAAGACAGACAGGCAGCTTATTTTTGTATTTATTGTGCCAGTTACACCAGGTAGAGTGATCCCAGTGGGGAGGGGTCTTAATGCATGAACATTAGAGAGAAAGCAGGCGGACTGTTTAAACACACGCTCTAGCACAGAGCTGGTCCACTGAGCCCCCGGAGCCCATTTATCATACACCAGCTTTGCATTTTTCTTTGTAAAGATGTACGACCTTTGCCTATTAGATTTCATTAACGGGGCACCATACAAGGCTCCTTTGCACACGGCAGGCTAGGGAGCACAACATCCTCGCCTGAAGGATTTTTGGGAAGAGCTCATCTTCAGTCTTTGTCCCTGGGAGGCACTTTTAACACCTGCCAACCACAGCACTATCATCAGAAAAACATTTAGAGATTTATCTTCGGGCTGGTAATTATAAGAGATAATTTGTTTGGAGTATGGATCAAGTTGGTCTAGCATAAACAAACTAGAGGCTCAAATTACATGAGGAACATCATTAACTATTGATTTAAACACTGCAGGTCTGCAAGCTCCAGGATATTCTGGAGATGGTGGGTTTCTGAAACTGCACCTTTTAGCTCAAACTTTCTTAAGAGTCAAGAGATGATTTCAGTGTGTGCTCAGATTCCTCTGGGTTACATTGTTTCCTTATTTGGAAGATCCACCTTTCTCCAGAACTCTAAATTTTCAGGATGGTAGAAAATTGAAGATGAGTCAGATACAGAAATGATGCAGACAGAAGGAGCATTTCCTGGACCTAGAGCAGAGGAAGAAGTGGTAATGGCTGCTAGTGAGTCCTTGAAGTGCTTCTCAGGATTGATGAAAATTGTACTCTAACAGTGGCCATGTCTGCTTATCTGTAACCTTATTAAACCTATTAAAATGTACAATTCCAAGGAATTCACCACATGGCACGTGATTGTATTTAGTAAAATTGCTACTTACAAAAATTACACTGTAGTCTTTCAGATACTATTATAAGTGAAGATAACCTGGGAAGATTTTTAGCAGTGTGGAGTATTTCACACACCATGTACTACTCCAGTTTCCTTCCCTTTGGAAATCACTGGTGTCTCACAGTCATTCTGGGCAGTGGGCAAAGCTGTGCTTGGGCCAGTTTCTTTCTTCTTGCCATTGAGAATGGAATCTGAGCTCTTTCTTTGGTGTGTTCATCAAGCTTTCCACCATTGAGCTGCCTACCAGGACTCCAGCCTCATGTCACAGAGGAGCCAGTGAAATCATGGACTCCTTTGTATGTTTCTGTTCTCATCCTGTTTGCACATGGAACACCAAGCTGAAGAAATAAAAAAGTATGAAGGAGAAAAAGAATGCTCGTGGGCAAACACTGCAGATGTGTAGTAGAGGACAGAGCAGAACTGCTTTAGATCACAGCTGCATCCGGCACAGCTCTGTCTCTAAGTAGTTATGTGGCTCACTGTGAAGAATTACAGCCTCCAGCTCTCAGTGTAAAGTATCGCCTGTACACACAGTAAGCATTCAATAAATGACACCATTAATGCTCTTTAGTGCTGTCATTAATACTGGTTGTAAATGAATGGGGTAGCAAGCTCCGTTGATCCTTCCCAAATATAGGTCTATAATTTCTTATTAGAAATCTCTGGGGCCGGTGATGTAGTTTGCCGTTTTAGAATATTTTTGTTTGAGAAAGGCAAAATGGTGATTAGAATGTAAACCATGTGTCAAACACAGTGGAGCTTAGGATTGCTCCTCTAAACCACATGGTACTGGTACAACAAAGTGTCTCGGAGAATAAAGACTCATATTTAGTCAGAATTTGATGTCAAAACTTCCCCAAAATTTTATGAATTTTAAAGCTTTTTTTGGTTTTACAAATGCTCATGAGAGAAATTGTAAGCTTGAGCTACTCCCCGATAAAATGTTAAATATTAAATGCTCGCTACTTAGCAAGAAGAGAGGGGTTGTTTCTGGTTATATGTTTAGGTAAGTTCAGAACCGGCTATGGAAAGAGAGCCTGGACAAATCGTTAACAAGTCGGTACAAAGGAGACAGCTAAAGGGGAATTACAACCAGTTTCATTGACATGAACTCTACTAATTAATTCAAACCTTAGCTTGCCCCAAAATTACATTTGCTCTCTCAAGTGAAAACAAGTAGTGGTACCTGAACACCTCAAGGGGAACATTTTACTTCAGTATTTTAGGGGTAGAACAATAGCTCAGTTAAGCTTGCTTGCTATCCAATCATGGGGATTTGAGTTTGGAGTCTAGCTGGGTATCCTGCAAATGTCTGTAACTTCAGTTCCAACTGATGAGATGCCCTGTGAGTTCACAGCTATGTACTCCCACCCACCCATATACACATCCACTCACAGAGACACAGGTATATACACACACATGTATGCATGCATGCCTATAAACAAATGTTTAAAAAATTAAAAACAATCTAAAAATACTGTATTTTATTAAACACTAAACAATTAATTAAAAGAGAAATGTGTATTGCATTGGAAATCTCTCTTAGCAAATGATCAGGGTAAATAATCAATAACCTCTCTAGTTATTACACTTAAAGATGTTTTTGTTATTGTTTAATTTACCTTTATTTGCGAGTACTTGACACAACCATTGAGCTACATCCCCAGGCTAGCCTAAGCTATTTATTTGTATGTCTGTGCATACATATATGCAGAAGCCTGAAGAGGCCGCAACTCTCTGCCTATTCCCTTAGAGCATAATCTATGAATCTGAAACTTGAATCTTGACTGGCTTAGAAGTTAAGGAGTCTCAGTGATCTTCCTGTCTCTTTAAGGCGTTCTAGTCATCATGTAATGCCCAGCCTTTTATGCGAGTGTTCACATCTGAATCCTGGTCCTTGTGGTTGCTTAGCCACTGAGACATCTCTCCAGCCCTCAATGTAAGCTTTATATTTTGAAAATTAAAACTCACCCATTATATCACCTTAACTGGTGTTAGTTTAAATTTATGAGTTTGGAACTCCAGAAAATGAATAATCTGCTAGAGCTACAGATATGTTAGATTTCATAGCTTGGGCTAAGTAATAGAGCATTTCTCTGGTGTATGCAAAGCCCAGGGTTCAGTCCCCACAGGAAGAGAAAAAACATATTCAAAGATGATTTTTAGTCAAAATGATGGTTAAATTACATTCACAGAAGCTTAAAAAATAATCTTTTAATGTAAATGAATGGGAAGTTTTAAGAATTATAATATACTTGCCAACCACTCACAGAGTTAGCCTAGACTCCAAAGGTTCATGTTTGACATGGTTATTGGATCAAATACACTCATAGTATTATTTCACAGAGAACCAAAGTCCTCTTCACATGAGTCTTCTCCAACTATAATACTGCAAATCCATTTGAAGTTAGCAAGATGTATTTAGCACAGCCACAAATGCCATCAAGCTGATGCCAGCAAACAGCATTCCTCCAGGAACCAGAACACAATCCAGAAATTGTGAAAAGGGATTGAACAAATGACAGCATGCTGATATAAACTCTGTGAGAGATGTATGCTTTGAGCGTAAATGAGACAAATGTGTCTGCTATAATGCAACAAAAGAATTAAAGATCCAAATATAAAAGTCTTAAATAATACATTATTGAAGAAAATCTAAGAGATTCTAAAATCCTGCACTCTAAAAGAGCTTCTAAAATTATTTTATTTTACATTTGTTAAATCTATGTGTGTGGACTTATGTGTGTGTGGTATATGTGCACTCATGAAGGTCAAGTATCCTGCTTGGTTGTTCTTGACCTTATTCACTTGAGACTGGCTCTTACTGGAGCAATGTGGGTGGTAAGCAAGTCAATGATATACATGGTGATCCACAACCATCTGGAACTCCTGTCCATGAGATCTTTTGGCCGCTGTCGGCACTAGACATGTACATATACATGCAGGCAAAACATCCACACACGTAAAATAATTATTTTTAAATTGGTAAAAACTCAGTGGCAAAAGAAGCCAAAGGTGTACATGGAGAAAAGAAAAAACAAAACAAAAAACAGGATTTTTTTTTGTTTTTGTTTTTGTTTTTGTTTTTAAGTGCTAGTAGTTTAATGTCTTCTACTTCCAATTTCCATTCTAAATTCCAGATTTGAATAACAAAAATCCAAAGATTCCAATACAGGCTAGATTAAATGAATTTCTAGATCGTGGCTACCAGAAGGAAGGAAAGCAATGTCTTAGAATAGTTGTGATGTGATTTTGACTACACTCTAAAATTTCAGGAAATTTTAAGCAATTAGAAGAAAGTATTTTAAGACTGTGTAGACATCAATTGTCATGTTTTATAGAAACAACAAATAATCCAGGTATTTTCATATTTAAACCTTCCCAAATTCCATCTGCCATACTTTTAGGAAATAGTACTGTCACCTACAATCCTGCTAAATTAACACTATTAACCAACAAGATTTGTTTTTTTTTCAAAATTATAATTATATATATTTTTTCATGGTAGTCGTTGTGAGTCATAGCTGCAAGGCAGAGTCTATACATCTTACTCTGTTCTATTTACAGACATCTCTGGATGTCTAAATCTGAAGAAAAAGAAGTCTAAATGTGCTTAGAATTAGGGAACATGGTGTTCTCAGATAAAGTTGTTAAGAACAGGTGTTAGAACAGATTTTAAAAAAAATAATCATATAGTATTAATTTCACATTCAATCATTATGTGGTTTTGGGGAAGTTATTCTATAAAATGAAAGGCATACCGCAAACATACATATATGAGGTTAGTACATTTGTACTGTTTGTACTGACAAAAATTTAATTTCACCATTTTCCTGCCATGTTTCCCCCAGAGTGACAATCATACTCACACAATTACTGCAAGACACATTCCTGTTGATACTAAAAGAGTGAGTTATTTATAGATCTTTTCCTTAGGAGAAAAAAATTGAGAGAAAAAAAAAGAAAATTCCAGAATATTGTATGCATTGTGATCATACTGTTAATACCCATGTAATTCCATACTTCATAATTGTACAGATATGTTTCTCCACATATCTGTGTTTATATGGTTTTGTACATAGAATTAACAACTTTAGTCCTCTTGAGGGAAGCTCCTTAAGTATAGGAACAACATAATAAATGTAATATATTGTTTATCATTTTCTTCTTAAAGCATGTATTATTTTGTGATTTTTAGATAGATGATGAAGGGGAGATGGGAGGAGGGTGAAATGAACTGAGAGTCTTTGTTTTGTTCTGTAAAGAGTCTGCATAATATACTCAAGTTTGTCTAAGTGCACAAATAAACACAAGCGGTTATGAGAGGAACCGAGGCGCCTTCAGCGACTCATTTGTTAAACAGTCAGTTCCTTCCAAACAAAATGCAAGTCATTATCTACCCAGACAAGAAGGCAGTCTGCAGATGCATCTCCTATGCCAAGTTTAGAGGCTGTGCTATTATCATAGTCTATTCAGTTGGCAAATACCCTGTACGAGCCAAACTCTCCAAGGTCAGAACAATATGGAGAATTAAAGTGCAGTCATGGCATGAAGGATCATTCCTTTTAGGGTGACCACGGGAGTGTTCCATCCAGGGGAGATGCCTCAGTGTGGCTGGACTGAAGAGGGATTTGGAAGATTATACAGAAGAGGTTTGGCTGCCCTGGCTGGGGAATGTCTCCTTCTGCCTCATCCCTTCTCTGAAGCTCCACCCATGTCTTGCTGCACCTGGTCCTAGTTAGATTTTTTACTATTGCTGTGATAAAACACCAACCAAAACCAGTTTGGCTTACAGGTTCCAACCTATCATGGAGGAAAGTCAAGGAAGGAACCTGAGACAGGAGCTGAAGCAGAGACCAAGGAGAAGCGCCTCCTACTGGCTTGCTCAGCCTGCCTTCTTATACAGCTCGGGAAACCTGCTGTATGGCTCAGGGGTTGGCGGTACTCACAAAGTTCTGGACATTCCTACATCAATCATTAATCAAGAAAATGGCCCACAGACTTGCCTACAGGCCAGCTGACAAAGACATTTTTTGCAATTGAGCCTTTCTCTTCTCAGACAATTTTAGTTTGGGTCAAGGTGACATGGAAAAAACAAAACAAATAACAACAACAATAAAACTAACCAGCACAACACCTAATCTTAAATAAAAGGATCCCCCTTGCCTATCCCACTTCAAGCCTGGAACCTAGGATAGAGGAGAAACTTGCTGAGATATTAATTTAATTTACAACCTATGTTCTGCTACGTGCAGTGCCTTGCTATGGCCCTTGACTTTCACAGAGTTCCCTGGAGCATGACTGCAATTTCTCTTCCTCCTCCTCCTGTTCATTCTTACCAGCCCAGAGCGGTGGCTAGGTACCTCTTGTCAGCCATCCACCACAGCTGTGTCCTTCCCAGCTATCAGAAGATAACAGTCTACTTTAACTTGTTTACAGAGAGAAAGAAGATCAAAGGATGCTATCATGTACCTACATGATGTATCTTCATATACCCACAAGTGGTGGTCCTCTAGGTCAAAGATCAAGTCCTTAATTAATTTTTTTCCTCACCAAGTTGTCTTTCCTTGGAAATGCATTTATGGCTCCATGGATTCCACTTTGCTTTGCAGCAGTACCTTCCAGTAAAGAGGTTAGGAAAGAGTAATAGGTTCTTAACACTTTAGTCTCTCCAGCATCCCCTCTCCTGATGTTAGCAGAATCCTTTCACAAGGATTTCACAAGGACTGACAGTGATCCACACAACAGCTCACTCCCACCACCTTTGATGACAAATGCAGATGTGTGCACTCACATCCTTAGCATCCTGTAACCTTGAAGAAAGTCTACCAGTGAGACTTTCCTGCTACATGTGGAGCTGGTGACAGCCCATGTGCCAAGAAGTGGGAAGTGAGACCAGGCTGGGGGGAGTAAATGCCATGACACTGTGATGTGTGTGAGATCTTAGCCCGTATTTTCTGGCAAAAGCTTAATAAAAGTCCTGGAACCCCTGGAGTCATGAAAGTGTTTTTCCCACGCTGAGATGACTGAGGGACAGAGCCCCCTAGACAGCGCAGGTCACTAGAGAGACAACAGCATTGTTAGGGGATGAGACATCCCCTAACTTCCAGGGAGGAGAGACGGAGGAGGTGCTGGAAATCAAATTCATTGTAAGTGGTCAGTGATGAATCAATCATGCCTTTGTGATTATGCTTCCATGAAACATGGATCTGGGAGCCTCTGGGTAAAGGAAGATGTGTGGGTCCTGGGCTGTGCTCCTAGAGATCATGGCAGTTCTACATTCCTTACCCCATGTTGTGTCCTATGCCTGTCTTTTCCTGGCCAGTTATTTGTCTAGATCTTTCCAAATATTCTTTATAAACAACAGGTGAACATTAGTATCTCCACGATGACCAAAACTTTCTGCAGCAATTTAACTGATGGGGAAAATGGTTGTGAGAACTCCAATTTATGGCGAAGAAGTCCCCAAAGCCGAGACTTGTGATTGACATCTGAAATAAGGGGTAGTTTTGTACAACTGGACTTGGAGTCTATATCACTGGGCAGATGTCATCAGAACTGGATTGGACAAGCTCAGGCAAACAAAACCCCAGCACAGAAAGCAGGGGGAGGCATGAGGCTCCACCCCTAGCTAAGGAGCTATTGGTAGCTGATAGATGCTGGGAAAGGATGAGATGGTTTTTTAAGGGCATGGCCCCTGGTAGGTTACCGCACTCCAGCAGAAAGTCACACAGGTAAGAGTAATTGCAGTGTGACTTGAACCTGTTTAGGAGAAACCAAAGAAGGAGAGGACTCAAAGTTAAGGGTGGGGATGGGGGTCCTACCATGTTGCCACAGAGGATGCGAAGATAAAGTCCCTGGTGACGAAGGTGGTCAGGATGATGGAAGAGGATGGACTAGGAAGACAACTAGGAAAGCTCAGGGCATGCAGTCATACCCAAGGGGAATTCAGACCAGAGCTCCTTACAGACAGAAGATAAATTCATGGCTGCCAGCAGTAAGAGGGGTATGGACGAGAGAAGATTGGAAAAACCCGCATATGATACAAGGGTTCTTTGAGGATAATGAAAATGTCCTGAAATTAGATTATGAAGACAGTGGCACAAATATATAAATATACTAAAACCACTGGACAATATAGTCTTAAGAGGTGAACTTTATCGTATCTACCTTGGATCATCATGAAACTGTTGCAAAAATCTGACGTGGAGGTTGAGTGTGGGCTTCTTGGTGATGAGATGACCAGACCTCAGAGAAGAATATTCTAACTTGAGGAAGAAGTGGGGGATGCACATTCTAAGTAGACATAATGGTGTGCCACACAGCATGGGGCCAGAGAAAATGGAGGGATAGAACATGCATTGTAGGATGCGTACAGGGTGTCAGCACAGTGTGTAAAGAGGTAAGAGCGGAACTGAGGAAGTTTTGGCTAACGTTGTTTTAGAGTGGATGTTGGAGGCGCTCAATGGCCACACAGAAACACCACTTTAACTGCCTGGAAAGGTACTGCAAGCCTTTAAGGGGGCTTAAGACAGTAAGGGGGCAGGACCAGATCTGAGTATCAGTGTAAGGGAGCAAGACCCTGCTTCAGGAATACAAGTGCCAGGAGACACAGCTCAAGGACAAAGCATTAGCCTGGCAATAACAAAGCCAGTTCAGTGGGCAGCATAAGGAGAGAGATAGAAAATCACTTGGGTCTCATACATAGAACTCTAAAATTCCCAAACTTCCTAAGTGAAAGAGATGCCTTTCCTGGTGATAGGAGCATGCTTTATTCTGATGAGCTGACACTTGGTGGGCTCCTGGCTTGGAGGCTCACAGGTTAGGTGCACATTGTCATGTGTCCGTGTGTCCATGTGTCCGTGTGTCTATGTGTCCGTGTGTCTGACTCCACTGAGACAGAAGTACCTGTGTTCAAGATCCTTCTTAACTACAACCCCCCCCCCCCGCCCATCATTTGGCTGGTTTTTACTGTAGCTTCTTATTTAAAGTACTTCTCTGAGCTCTGGGAGCCATTTTTGAAAATTATGATAATCAGAGGGCTCCTGGGAACCTTTGGTTTATTGTTGGTTTACCAAATCCACAGATGGTGACCTAGACCCCCAGGGATCATCTGAGGCTGGGAATAAGCAATCTTGTAGGACAGAACCTGTGGAGTCTGCATTGGTTCCAGTAAGGTAGGGTCAAGGTTAAACTGTAAGCTGGAGAAGTGGGTGCTGCTGAGAATTAGAAAATTATTTGATGTGGGAAAAGACTACAATATATTTGATGGCCAGGAGTACAAAATTTAAAATAGTTTCATCCTACATAGTCATATACAAATACCCCATGAGTCTTTGTAGCAGAGGCAAAGCTTGCAAGAATGGGTTCTAGGATGGTCTGGGGTTGAGTCTATAGCAAAAAGTGTCCAAGTTCACTGTTCACTATTGAATTGAACTAAGAGACAACATGAAGTCAGGGGAAGAAATGATTAATGGTCTACAGAAGGTCCCTGCTGCACCAATTTGCCAAGTTTTCTGATGCACATATTTGCCATGTAAATCTAGACCCAGAACATACCCATAATGAGAAATAAGTTGACTTTCCTTTTGCCCCACAAATAGCCTCAGCCTGTGCACTCTGCTAACCAGCCTGGATACATATAACAGCTGTTCATTGCAAGAATGCTGGATGTTCTTCAAAGCCAGATGGTAGAGGCTCCCCAGGGCAGTCTCTCTCTCTCTCTCTCTCTCTCTCTCTCTCTCTCTCTCTCTCTCTCTCTCTCTCTCTCTCACACACACACACACACACACACACACACACACACAGAGAGAGAGAGAGAGAGAGAGAGAGAGAGAGAGAACAGAGAGGAGCACTTAGTAGGGTCAATCATACTGCTATCCCTTGGTTAAGTTTTGAATGCTTGCTGGAAATAAAAAGGTTTTGTCTTATATTTCAGATTTGTAGACTTAGCTCCTAACAAGCTCGTCATCTAAACAAATGATTGTTCCGTGACCTCAGATTTCCCTTTCTGCTCTGCTCTTCATGGGAGGAAGAAGAGCTTGCAATGAGAATCCCACTGGGAGATAGTAAGATGAATCCACAACTCAGTGTGGCAGGGTGCTTCTGCTTGGTTTGTCTGAATCACCACATTTGGAAATAGCTTCCACATAAAATATTACTGAAAATTCTTACTGATCCTCCCAACCTGCAGACAAAATAAGCAGCTAGATTAGTTAGATGGCTACCTTGGTATATACTGGAGTACTTGCTCAGCGTGCACGAAGCCCTGGGTCCCGTCCCTGTAGCAAGAAACACATATCCTTCCACCCTGGCCTTGGGATACACACTCCTAGGGCAGGGCCTCTTTGATAGGTAAGAACTGGGGAACATGTACCATTTCACCAATAACCTTTGGGTATCAGCTTTTAGGGAGTGGCCTTTGAGCTAGTTTAAGCTACAACCTCTCTTTTTTCGTGCACTTGAGTGGTAAGGACTGGGTCAGGCAGCTTGAAACAGAGTCGGATCAATCCCCAGCCTTCCAAGGACTCTGATTGAATTTGCAAGACGAATTTGAATTGGATCCAGTGCTCAGCAACTAAGTGCACAAGAGAGAAGAGAGGTATACCTGTGTCCCAGATCTTAAACTAGCTCAAAGACCATCCTCTAGGGGCCGGTACACAAAGGTCATAGGTGGAAAGGTAAGGGTTCCCCACTACACATTCCCATACTGCATAAGATGTACATAAAAAAGGAGTAGACGGCTCTTTATGAAGTCATATACTTTCAGAATTAAAATAAGACAAGATTTGAATGATAGGTTTGAAGTAGACCTTACAATCATTTAGTTCCATAACTCACCCAGTCCCTTTATTTAACATTTTGACACATATATTTGTGTGGGGCTTGCGGATACTCCCTAGCATGCTTGTACTGCAGTGCAAGTGTGCATGCCACAGGATGACTTTTGGAAACTGGTTTTCTCCTGCTACCCTGGGAGTCCAGGCAGTAGAACTGCCCTCATCAGGCTTGGCAGCAGGCACCTTTACCTGCTGAGCCATTTTGCTGATTCTACTCTGTGAGCTCACAGGCCAGCCCCTCTCAGTCTCCTGTGCTCAGTCTGGGACTTTTAGTTGATCTGCTTGGGACAGTATTAGGCATTAAGGCCAGGACCTCGTGCACACAAGGCAAATATCCTGCCTCCAACAATGTCTCCAGTCAGTTCTGAAGTTCCTTCAATTTCATGCTGACAATTAGTCATGAGCTTTGGACTGAACACTTCTGTAGATGGAAAAGCCATTTCCACTTGAGATGGCTCATTCTATCTCTTGCTAGGATATTAGAAAGCTTTCAACAAATATGGAAGTAAAATTATGTCCTTAAACTTTTTCCTGTTGGCTTTTAGTTTTCTAAATAAAAGATTGATAATAACATGAATATTTAGGTAATTAAAAGTTGGGAAATCTTATTTCAGCTCATATGTAAGAGAGAACATGGCACATTTGTCTTTCTGGGTTTTGCTTATTTTGCTTAATATCATAATCTGCAATTTCACATGTTTTTCTGAAAATGATATATTTTTTCTTTATGGATGAATGAAGTTCCCTTATGGGTATACGTTAGTTTTTCCTTAACCATTCATCTGTTGGTGGGCATCTCGTCTAGCTCCATATCCTGGCTATTGTCCACAGAGATGGAATAAAGCTGGCTGGGACAGAATCCTTTGCGTATATTCCCAGGAGTGAGTAGTTCAGCTGGATTATATGGGGATTCTATTTTTAGTTTATTTAGGGACTTCTTTACTTATTTCCATGGTGACTAAACTAATTTGTATTCCCAGAACCAATGTATAAAGATGTCTCTCCTCACATTCTTACCAGTATTTGTTGGTTTTGTGCTCTCTGTCTCTGTGTTTGTCTTTCTGTCTGTCCATGTGTGTGAGTGTGTACACTTTCCCCCTTGTGTACATAAGCCAACCGACCCACAAGCTTCCCCTGTTACTGTATTACACACACACACACACACACACACACACACACACACATACACACACACAAACACACTACTGGTATGACGAAGGCTTTCCTAGTGAATCGTTTCTCCAGCTCCATATTGTTTTAAAAAGAGTCATTTGAACTGGGATGAGATGGGTTCTCAGTACAGTTTTGGTTTGCATTCTTGATGGCTTTATCATCTTTTAAGAAGCTTCTGTTTATTTTGTTTGCTTGATTAATGAGATTTGCTGTTGAGTGATTCATTTACTGAGTTCTTTATATGTCCCAGGGACATTTTAATTCATGAGTAAGAGTGAAGGCAGGAAACCGCAGTGGCCAAGTCGGGAAACAGGCCTGTGACTGCGCTGTAGTGTGGCCTGATCAGCAGGTGCCAATGCTCCGCCTGTGGTGTCTAGAATCTACCTTTCTGTCAGTTCATTTCCACATGTGCTGTTCTGCTGCAGCATCTGGGAGCTCGTGTTTTCTGTTAGTTCTGCTTGTCTTATGTTATAATGACCAGATCTTGCTAGCCAGACAGGCCTTGTGTTTCTGATCCTTCACCGTCCCAAGTGATGAGATTATATGTACATACTACTTCATCTGGAAAGGGTCACTTGGTTTTCAGTTCTTTCCTTGTTCTGTTTTGCTTTTCCATTTGCTTAATATGGACTAGATGGAAAGAAGAGCTACTGACATCATGTATGTTGGAACATGTTCCAGATTGGTGTCAGAAATGTTAGTCATTTGATTTAAAAAAAAAAAAACAAAAAAAAAAAAAACAGGGCTGCAACCTGCATGCAACCCTGGTCCTGAGATCCACAGTTTTCATTGCCTTGGTATACTTTAGAATCTTGCAGACAACTCTTTAAAACTTATTTTTATTAATATGTCTGCTTCTATTGTGTGTGCATACACATGTGTGTGGCTGCCCATAGGGTAGAAGAGGGTGTCAGATATCCTAGGACTGGAGTTACAGGTAGTTGTTCACCTCTCAGTGTGGGTGCTGGGAACTGAACACTGGTCCTCTGAAAAAGTGGCAATTGTTTTTAACCTCCCAGGCATTTCTCTAACCCCTATTTAGGCAGCTTTAAAATTTTCTAAAGTTTGAATTGCCAGTAAAGAAGTATATCCTGTACAAGCATTCTCTCCTACTGTAATCCATATCTAACGAAGCATCAACCAGTGAACTCCCACTTTAATATAAAGATTATTTATTTGTTTGTTTTATGTGTGGGGTGTATCCATGCACGCTAACCCTTGAATGCAAATGTGGAGGCCAGAGGTAGTGGTATATTTAATAAAAATAGCTTGAAATTCAGAGGACAGAGCCAAGCCATGAAGGTCAGGGAATGGTGACCCACACCTTTAATCCCAACACTTGGGAGACAGAGATCCTCTGTATCTCTTCGAGTTCAAGGCCAAACAGATAGCTGAGGGGGCTAGGGATGCGTGAGGAGGAGCATGAAGAGGTGGTGGTGGGGATATGAGGCAGGAGAAGGTCTGCCGGTTTGCCTGCACACCCAGTCAGTCTGAGGCAGGTTCTGTTCAGCCTGAGAAGTTGGCTGGGTGAGAACTGGCTGTGGTTTGTTCCCTGCCTCTCTGATATTTCAGCTTTTCCCCAATATCTGGTTCTGGGTTTATTATAGTACTAAACAGAATTTATGCAATAACAAGGTATGTTTTTTTCTCTAGCTCTTCATATGGTTTTGAGACACGTTCTGAGTTCCCGTAAGCTAGACTGGTGGCCAATGAGCTCTTAGGAAGCTCCCTGTCTGTTCCCCACTCCTTCCTCAGCACTGGAGTTTCGGGTGACCTCCCCATGCCAGGCTTCTTAACTAGGTCCTAAGGACCCAAACTATTGTCCCTATGCTTGCCAACCAAATACACAGTGATCCTGGCAAGGGAGTCTTTTCATTTACTTAATTTTTTTAAAGACTCTTGGAGGTTTCAGACATTAATTCAGCTTCTTGGTGAACTTTACAGGTGTCTCCCTACCTGTCTTCTGATTGTGAATGTTGCAAGGCTATTTTGACAGCTGACATTCTTGATTTTCATCTGGCCAACCATAAAGGACTTTTCACAAATCCATCACCTCTGTTTTGAAATCTGCTAAAGCTTTCTACTCTGCCTCTCTTTTTCACTTCACTACTTAGCTTTTAAAGCCACCTTACTATGTATTAAACAGTTATTATAGTTCCTGTGTATTCTCTTGTCCTGATTTATTTCTTTAAGCATTTTCAAATCTTGAAATTATATTGCATATCTGTTTATTACTTTATTATCCATCTACCTTGTACCCAACAGAATTTCAGGTCTGTAATAATGGCCTTTGTCATATCTTTACTCTGCCCTTGCTATCAAAGGTCTGGCTGCTCCATGGTAGATGCTAATAGATACTTACTGAATGAATAAATAAATGAATGGGAAAGTATATGCAGAGATTGATGGCAGGTCAGAAATTTAAGTGAATGCCATGCATTAATTTGAGATATAAATAGGATAAACTTCCTTATCCCAAAATTTGTACTCCTAATTCATTTAGCATGCAAGGTGTTAAATCGTCCCAAGGATGTGTGGGCAAAGAGGATAGAGCAGAAGAGGAGCAAGAGGAGTCAGCTGGTTTATCTTGCTGTAAAACAGGGTGCGGGTCCTAATGGTCCTTCCAATCTATGTAAACAACAGATCCTTGGATACGTGAGCCTGCAGAACTGGTCCTGACTGCTGTCATCTTGGATTAACAACCCTAACATCCCTCTGGAGCTCACTGACCAGATGGTGCTGGCTCCTGGGGTCTCCCCCGCCCTGGGGTAAGTCCAGAGCACCTAGGCGCATGCGCGGGGCTGGGTGGCCGAGCTTCCTCCACCTTTCCAACAGCTGTACTCTCTTTGCCAACTCAAGCATTTTACAAAAATCTCATTAGGCATTGAGTGTTTTCTGCCAAGCTGTGTCCAGAGGGCACTGCGGCCTCCCTAGAGGGCTCTCTGGAGTCTCTGAAAGGTAATAGAATGAGGGAAAGCCAGGATATTAAGAAGTGGGAAATGAAGGACCCATTTAAAGTTTCTGATCGTTTGTCAAAGAAACCTAAAGGCTATTTCACAGTAAGAGACTTTGGGGTCGGGATTCTGGGCTGTATATTTTCTCCTGTCATATTTACGTGCTGTATTTGCAGTAGTTCTCCAGGCCAGATTAGTAGCAAAGTGTCTAATCAGTATTAATCTCCCACAATGTCACCAAGACCGCCTATCAATCTGCATAAATTCTGTGGCAAACTTTAGGAAGAAATGCTATTCAAAGCAAATGATGCATCAAATTCAAACAGGCCATCAAGATTGCTAATGGATTTTAATAGCAGCTATTACTACATAATAGTATTTTCCCAACAGCGGTTTGTTGATACAATTCTTCGTTTACAAGACCTTTATGTCCAAGCCCAGGAGACAGCCGCCACTCATTTATAATCATTTGGTTCCACCTACAAACAAATGCTACTTATTTGCATTTGGATGATCTGCGGATCTGACCCACTCCCACCTCATTCAACGAGACCAACTGAGAATATTACAAGCTAGATTAATTAGTTAATATTTAGATGCACTATTGCCAGAATAAGAAAGATGTGCAAACTAAGGAGAAGATAGATATATGGATTGCTTGGCTATATTCTGAGCGGTGTTGGTTGTTACAAACTGCTTTTCACTGTCTTTTTAAAAAATTAGCCATGGGCCCAAATTAAGATTCATCTAGAGGTTTTTGAAACCTAAGGCATGGTAAACTTTCCTTTTTCTTCCCACTTTAGATGTTGAGAGGGTGGCAATAAACCCCAGAGTGAAGGGCAGGATGCTCCTGGTAAAAGTCATTACAATATCAGTGTGAGGGACTCTATGATGGAAATGTAAATGTTACTTCCCATAACAGAGTCAAGGTTAAAGCTTTAAGAATAAACACCAGAGTGTGAGCTCACAAAGTCTCCCCTAAGGAACATATTACAAATGCAGCTGCCTGGACCCCTTGGCCAGAGACACGGGGAGCAGTCCAGGAATTCACATTTTAACAGTTGCTTCAGGGGATCCAGTGCTAGCATGCTGAGGACCTCATACTGAGAAAATCCAGGGAAAATGGCATTAGTTCATAGATTGCACCTAAAATCCTGGTGCAATATTAATATTTAAAAAGTATGCATTGAAAGCCTACCTAAAATGTCATTTGAACATTTATTTTCACGTCCTTTACATTAATTGAGTTTTGTGAATTTAGAAACATGTTTATTAATTTTTTATCAAAACTTAGAAATTAAAAAGGCAAATAAATAAATAAATTTAGTTTTTTAATAATCTAGGTAAGTGGAAACAAAGTCCAAACAAGTATACCTCTAGATGCGGATTTTTGAAAATTTGTGGTATTTATACTTCTGCAACTATTACCATATAAAACCTTAGTGATCTTTTGGATTCTCATGTATAGAACTTAAATAAATTCTGCCTAGGTAAAAATATAGGAGCAGGGTTAAGATCTCCCAGCTGCCCGGCCAAGGCTGGTTTGTTTTTAGTGGTCTCTGTTTGGACTACCTGTGTCTGCCGCCCAGGAGATGCTGGAGACCATTGCTAATGTTGTAGAGTCAGTAGAGTGAAAACAATAAGAGTACAGAACATCTTGGCTGCATCTGGGTTTTGAAGGACACAGGCTTTTTATAACCAATAGCTCAGTAGGCCATATTTCATCGCCTCACCTAAACCTCTCCACAATTTGGATGGTGGGCAGTATTTCTCTAACTTTACAGATGAGAAAGCCATCACCCCAGAGAATTCCTGTACCTGGTACATCAGAAAACAGAGCATGTAGATGGCAAATGGTTGAAGACTCAAAGACTCAAAGACTTCTACATTCCAATGCAAAACCTTAGCCAGACAGAAGCCAAGGCAGTGCAGCCTTGGGAGACAGTCTGGGACAGACAGGATAAGCATTTCCTGGAGAAACAGACTGGTTGTAGAAAATGCATTGATTTAGCTGGAGGCTATCTCAGCCCTGAGACAACCAGGGAAGTGTCCTGGTGATACACACTGCAAGCCTGCCCACCTGAGCTTGTGTAACTGGGAAACTAACTCATCATACCACCTCTTGGGCTTATTATAGTTGCTTCCTTTAGCAATTAACAGAATAATACAGAAAAAAAATCAACTCCATTTCACTTTTCTTAACCATCTGAACACGTTAAATGAAGCAACTGAGAAGTAAACAGTTGCGCACCAGTCGCCCCACATCACTCACTCTATACGTCATCCCTCCCCTCTCATGACTCACCATGTCTGCAGCCACCCAGCATGTTCAAATAACCTTTACTTTACTTAATAGTGATGGTAGCAATTTGTATCCATCAAGGGAGTTGTAAAGAGCCTCCTTTAAGTGAAAAGGTAAAAGTTTTTAATTTAATAGGGAAAGAAAACATTCTCAGGGTGCTAGCATTAATTCTGTCATTATAATTAGTTTGATATGTAACTTTGTTGTAGTTACATATATGCTGTTTATATCTGAAGTACCTCAGAGGCTCATATGGTAAAGGCTCCATATCACTCTGGCATGCTAGTATGTGACAGAGCCTTCAGGAAATGGGACCGTGGGGAAGAGTAGGTCATTAGGATCATAACTTTGAAGGGGACTTTAGAGTCTCTCTATATGCTGGTGGCCAAGGTCTCTGCAAATATTCTTCAACGACCTTCGGTGCTGCTACACAGCCAGAGCAGCAAGACCAAGAAACCATGATCAGAAACTCTGGAATTTGGAGCCTAGATAAGTCTTTCCTACTTGTAAGTTCTTTTCTTTATTCTTTCTTCTATTTCTGAGAGCCCAAGCCAGTCTTGAGCTCCCTACGTAGCTGAGTATGACTGTGAGCCTCTCATCTTCCTGTCTCCATCTCCCAAGTGCTAGAACTATAGACACACACCATCCTGGCTTCCTGGAAGGTATTTGTCACAGTGATAGAAGGTTTATCATATATAATATAATATAGTATAAATATACTATAAAGACATTATACATAGTGCTTAGGACTATCTGTAGTATCAGGCATCCACTCTGAGTTGTAATTCTCAAGGACAAGTGTGTGTGTGTCTGTGTGTCTGTGTGTGTGTCTGTGTGTGTGTCTGTATGTTTGTATGTCTGTGTGTGTCTGTCTGTGTATGTCTGTATGTTTGTATGTCTGTGTGTGTGTGTGTGTGTGTGTCTGTGTGTGTGGTTGTACATGTGGGTACATGCATTTGCGCATGTGCTCTCATGACTACTTTGAAATTAAATAAGGTTATTTAGATAAGATGTAGAATGACAACAGACTTGTCACTTGAATCTAATGTGCCTGCTTGATATAGAAACAGAGCTGTGGCTGGTTGTAGTCTATAGATGTTGCTGCAGCCTCAGCGTCCATCACCTGGCAGACACACTCTACCTGCTTGAATGCGTAGATGTCAGCATCAGTCTCAGACTTCTGCCATCACACACTGACTACTCTCCTGTATCCTTATTTACGTTACTAATATCATGTCAATCATAACATCATAGGCCAGGCACTTTGTACTCACTTTTCTTATACTGGGTAATACATTATTATAGAAATACGTCCTAAATTCTAAGAAACTGGAACTTTTGCTGGCTTTGAAAGCCAATTGATAATACACATTGAGGTCATTCACAACTATTCTTGTCTGACTCATCATTCTCCTTTTTTCTTTAATAGTTCCACATCAGCAATGCTAATAATTTCTTTATTATTTATTTATTTATTTATTTGCGTTGATGTTTGCCTGGAACTGGAACTACAGACAGTTGTTAGCTGCCATGTGGGTGCTGGGAATCAAACCCCGGTCCTCTGGAAGAACAGCCGGTGCTCTTAACTGCTGAGCCATCTCTCCAGCCCCTAATAATTTCTATCCAAACCCATCAGAATCACTTTTCTGCAATCTGCTTACCATGTTACTACCTACCCCCCCTCCATGATCTATATCTGGATTTATCCTCTGAACTCATTATAATTCGGAAAAAAGTCCTCTGAAGTACTATGTAAGCATCACAGTATTCTACTCCGTGACTACATCTTCTCTGTCCCCCTTCATCTCCTAGTGTGTCCTTATAGCTGACAGACTTTACTACAACCAAAGTATAAGCGCCGGCTCCATCAATACACTTGAAATTATTGCACTGATACCCAGCAAGAAAAATATACCTATCAAGATTCAGCTGAATTTTGCAAAAAAATAAAAATAAAAGATAAACAAACCTGAGTATAATTGTTTAAACCTTCCTGCTCAAAAATAGACAGACATCAGGAGCCTCATTTGGGAAGTTTAGCCTTTCTTATTGTCAGCCTGAGACTTTCCTTCACTATAGCTTCCAGCTCACTGTATTCTTAGACACAAAGCACATAGGCCTCTTCATGGTAGTGGATTCCAAGGGAAGGAGGCTCACTTGTGAGTAAAGGCCGTGCTGGGCACACACATGCCATTTGGTAAATGTCACTTGTATTAGAACATTGCAAAGCTTAACTCTATATACTATCTCAAATCTGTATGGGGGGTCTCTAACCCCCAAAGGAGCAAGAGACATATTCCACTTACCCTGTGGTAGGTCTTACCTTGTAGACCTGAACTGCATACAAGTTGTCTTGAGCACTAAAGACCAGGAATAGGGATTGCTTTTATTCTTTCACTGGAAGCTTTTTCTTATCCTGTTTTGTATTTTAAATATTTTTTGGTCACTAGGTGGCTCTGAATTTCCATTGAAAAAATAAGATCTTAAGAAATGCTGACAGGACTGGAGAGGTGATTCAGTGATTAAGAGCACTGACTGCTCTCCCAGAGGATTCAAGTCTGTAACAGTGAGCACCAGGTTCCCTGACAGTCCTGTCTCAAACCGAGGTGCAAGGTGGGGTGGGGGAGCTGGAGGGAGGCTCATGGCATTTACCTTTAAGCTGTTACTTGCACTCACATGGCAAGCATGTACACACACACACACACACACACACACACACACACACACACACACACACACACACACTGGGGTAGAGTGGGGAAAGAGAGAGATTCTCTAAGTATATTTTAGCTACCCTAAAAGGATGACCAATTTTTCAACTTTGATTTCGACATTTTAATTGACAACATGGTGGCCATCACTCCCTGTTGGATCTTCTGCCCTAGCCCTACTGACTGCTTGCTGCCTCTGAAACATTCTGACACATAGGAAGAAAGAACATGGTTGTGTAAACTCCCCCTCGGTCTCCATCTGACAAGCTTCCATTTTTTCTTCAAGTCTGATATTAAGCCTTTTGACGCCTGGAGTCTTCATCCATCTATGAGAAGGAGCTGGGGACAAGGGCTAAGGCTGCCTCCGATTGAAATTCAGTCACATCATTCACTGGTTATGAGATCCTAAGCAAGTTAATTAGCACTATTTTTTCACCCATGGGTACCAGCACCAGAGTCCAGTGAAGTTACTTGACCGCCATGGTTAGGTTTTTGTCAATTTGACACAAGCTAGTGAAGAGGGAACCGTGACTGAGAAAAGCCTCCACCAGATTGGCATTTAGGAAAGCCTGCAGGGCATTGTCTTAGTTAATAATTGATATAGGAGAGTCTGGGGCTCTGGGTGGTGTCCTCCCTGGGCAGATAGGCCTTTGTATACAAATTTAGGCAGAATAAGCTCTGAAGAGCAAGCCAGTAAAGCAGTGGATCTCAACCTGTGGGGTGCAGTCCCCTTGGAGGGTCAAATGACTCTTTCATAGGGGTCACCTAAAACAGAAAACACATATTTAACTTACAACTCATAACAGTAACAAAATTACAGTTATGAAGTAGCACTGAACATAATTTCATAGTTGGGAGTCGGTCACCACAACACGAGGGTTGTATTAAAGGGTCGCAGCATTAGAAAGGTTAAAAACTACTGCCCTATGGCCTTGTTTCAGTTCCTGCTCTAGGTTCTTGCCTTGAGTTACTGCCCTGACTTTCCTTCATGATAGAATCTAACTTGTAAGCTCAAATACACCCCTGACTCTGAGTTGTTTTTGGTCATGGTGTTTATCACAGCATAGAAAACAAATTGGAGAAAAGTCTTTGAACAGTACCTGGATCCCACATGCTCTCTAAGAGTGGGGATGGCATGCAATGAGTTGGAGCTACAAATAAAGTTTAGTGTTTCTTTGTGAGTACTTCACACTGTGTTTGGATGACATGACTCTTCTCCAGTCTCCCCTGGAGTAAACATATGGCATACACAGGAAGTGAAAGTTGGCTTTCTACACGCCCAGTTCTTCCATTGGACTGTGATAGAACAAAATAATGTGCAGCTGGTGTTTCATATCTCCCTGGCCCCAGTAAAGCACCTGGATGTGTGGTGATATATTAAATATTCAATAAAACCAGTCTGAAATACGAGAGAAGAGATCCACCCACAGTCAATCCAGGAAGATCAGAGAGTGGTAACTCTTACCTTTAATCCCAGCAAGGGGAAAGACTAGGAAAGGTGACCTACACCTTTAATCCCAGAAGATCTGAGTTTGAGGCCACCTTGATTTACAGAAGGAGTTCCAGGCTCCCAGGTAGGCAGTGGTGGTACTATGCCTTTAATTCCATAAATCCAGAGACAGAGATCTTTCTGTGTTTCTGTGAGTTCAAGGCCTAACTACCAAATAGTAGTAACTCACACCTTTAATCTTAACCTGGATGTGAAACAACTGGATGAAGAAGATATTTAAGGCAGACACAAGAAGATAGATGAGACTGTAGAAGTGACAAGGAGCAAGGTTGAGGAAGCTGGAAGACAGATGGATGAGATTTGACTGTGGTCTGTTTCCTCTCTTTGATAGTCCAGCTTTTCCTGATATCTGGCTCTGAGTTTCCTTTAATAACAACCAGAATTCATGTTACATGGATGTTATCTACCTAGCTTCCTTGTTCTGACACATTCTGGTGAATGAGAAGATGGATCAGGAAGATTTCTCTGTGTAAAAGGCATCCAAGACTTAAGCAACAAGAGAAGAAAAACAAAACAAAACAAAACAAAACAAAACAAAACAAAACAAGCTGAACCTGAACTAGGTGATATGGGCTATGCATTGACCAAGTCACACAGTTGGAGAGCTATGGGTAAAGGTAAGCATTCAGTGTAGACTAGGCTTCTAGACTTTTAGAAGTAGCATGCAAACCTCAAGATTTTATGTTTTTAGGTTCAGAAGATTATATGGTAGCAAGGGAAGGACCACTCATCATTTATTAATGAATTCAGTCACTAATCATCTCATAGAGCAAATCTTCTAACTCCTACATGTTGGAGATTGTTTTTAGTGCTGGTAATCAAGCTCTTTTGGACAGACCATTCTGTGGCAGACAGTGCAGGAAGTCTGGACATTAATAAAGTGAGATTTCAGTTTGCATTACTACACAGTGAACGATTGTCATATTCTGAAATCAAAGTAATGCAGAGAGATGAACAAACTCATGTGAAGAGTCCAGGACAGCTGGAACATGGGGAAGATTGGTATGGCAACAGAGAAACAAGAAGAGACCATTCATCAGGCAGGACCAAATGACACAAAGCTTGTGGATGGATTTTCCTTGAAGGCAATGAGACACAAGTCCAGGATGTTAAGTAAGGGTGGAGATGCACAATTTACATTTGGTGTTTTATGCAGATTATGCATGTGTTCAGTAGAGACTGGACTGCACGAGGGAAAAGCAAAGAAGCCAGCTAGGCTGGTAGAGTGCTTAGGGTGAGAAGGCCCACTCCAGGCTGTAGCTTTTGGAACTGAACGATGCTTTGTTTGGATTCTTAGGTCATCTCTCTTCCTCTTTTGAAATGGACAGACATTGAGGGGGCACTTTTGTGTTTCACTTCTTAGTATTATATCCTGAGTATCTAGAATAGAACCTTGTAGCAAAGGCCACATTCAATGTTGCTGAATTGAGACAATACAAAGGTGTGAGGCAAACTTAGGAGAGAAGGCAAGCACTCTGTTTAGGACATGTTAAACTTGACTGTCCATTAGGCCTCTGTGGTGATTTGCCTAATAACAGCCCCCACAGGTTCATATATTTGAACACTTAGTCATCAGGGAGTGGCAGTATTTGAGGAAGATTAGAAGATAAGACCTTGACGGACAGAGTCATTGGTGTGAGCTTTGAAGTTTCAAAAGCCCAAGCCAGGCTCAGTGTCACTCTCCTATCTTTGCCTGTGGATCTGGATGTAGAGATCTACAGTGGCGTGTCCACCAGCATGCTGCCATCATCCTTGCCATAAAGATAATGGATTAACCCTCTGAAAATGTAAGCAAGCCTCAACTCAATGCTTTTTTTTCCTTTGAGTTGCTACACTCATAATGTCTCTTCACAGAAATGGGGCAGTAACTACGATCACATTTCAAGATGCTAGTAGGCAAGTTTGAAGTGTAAGCATTGGTTTAGTAGCACTTAGTTACACACTGAGGGGGGAAACAGTGAGTCTGGTAATGACATACTCACAGAATAGGTATGACATTAGAGAAAAATTGGCATGCTGGGAAATCCAATGTTGAGAAGTAAAACTTAAGAGGAAGGAGCAGCAAAGGGGGACACAGAAGTTTTTAGAAGGGAGAAGGAGTTCACGAAAAATTATATCATAAAATCCAAGGTGAAATATGTGTGTGTGTGTGTGTGTGTGTTGGGCTGGATATGGCAGAATACACCTGAAATCTTGCATTCAGGAGCTTGATGCAGTAGAATTATTAATTCCAGGCTAATGTGGGCTGCATAGCAAGGTTGTATTTAGGAGAAAAAAAAGCACCACAAAAAGAAGAAAATAGTTGACTGTGTTGAATATTGATAAAAAAGATAAGAATAAATAATTTGATGATAGAACTCACAAGTGGCTTTGATAAGAGAAGTTGCAATACAGGTGTGGGGTCGTATGTGTACCTAGAGCAGACTAAGGAAAGGAGAGACACGGGAAACAGAAACAGGCGTTGGCAGGGTTCTGACGTTTGCATCTCTACCCAAGTATGCCCATTGTCCAATGAACATATATTTGATCAATGTTCAATATTTGATGCTTCTTGTTATAAATCAGTAAATAAACAATCCATATATTCATTCATGCCTCCATTGATTGAGTCTGTGTTTTCAAATATAGAAAGCATAGCTTTCTCTAGTGAAAAAACGCTTGGATCAAGAGCTAAAAAGCAGAATTATGTCTCTATATCATTGTTCAACTTGCTAAATGTAGCCAAAGCCACATTTTTCTGAGTTTCAGCTTCCTTGCCTATAAAACAAATAAATTAGCCTACATGGCCTTTAAAATCCACCTTTATATAATTTCATACTGAAGACTTACCTTTTAGAAAATTCAAACTCTAGCAAAAGCAAAGTTTCTATGCAGTGTCATTCTTGATTTTTACAAATTAACTTCAAGCAGAAGAGCTGAAACTTTAAGGGATCCCATGCATTCCCTCCCCAGGCAAGGCCCTTCTGTGTGAGATTAACGCCAGCACTGGGTCTGTGCTTTGTGGCGAGAATATATTACCAATGGTCACCAGACAAGAAAATGTCATTTTCTTTCTTCGTCAGTGCTTTTCTTTGTAGCTTGAAGAATGCTTAATTTTCTTTATTTAAACCAACTGGTATATTATTAGATTTCACCTTGAAACCAATTAGCATCCATTATTATTTTTTTTGGTCAAATTAAGCTTCATGAACAATTGGATAATGCTCATAAATGAAGACTTTACTTCCCTTGCTCTTTGGAACAATATTTTAGTCATCTGATCCCTATGAATCCCCTTCATTTCATCTTATACCAATCCCTTCTTTACTAGATAAATCTTTTTCTACAGGATGGGTGGGTAAGCTCTTACATAGTCCAGGGTGGTTATAGCCAAGGATGACCTTGAACTCCTATCTTCTCATTCTCAAATGCTAGGATTACAAGTCTGTGTTACCTGCTTGGTCTTGTGAGTGCCAATCTTGCTCTTGCCATAGGCCTTGAGATTTGCCATTTGTCCAGTATCCTACCACAAATTTTCTCACATCTGGCTTCTTCTTGTCATATACTACTTCTGTGAGACCAGAAGTCAGTCCTTCTTTGACATACCACCTGTTCCAACCAAAAGTGCTGCCCTCCAAAACTATTCTACCACTTAAGACATCACTATCCAAAATGATCTTGTCTTTATTCTGGATCTTTTATTGTCTACTTCCATCACCCACTATTACCACACCTGGACCCAAGGAAGAAACAGAGAAAAGATGGTTACCATTATATTGACTTTGCATCTCTAGGACCTCAAACATCCTGAATTGACTGAAAAAAACTCAGGTGAGTGAATTTACAAAGTCTCACCTGTATTAATCTTACTACCTGAAGTTACCAGTCATCTACTGTGTTAGTTAGGGTTCCTGTTGCTGTGAAGAGATACCATAATCATGGCAACTCTTATAAGGAAAACATTTAATTGACATGGCTCACTTACAGCTTCAGAAGCTTAGTCCATTGTCAACATGGTGGGGAGCATGGTGGCATGCAGGCAGATGTGGTGCTGGAGTAGTAGCTGAGAGATCTACTCTTGCACGCAACAGAAAATGAACTGAGACATTAAGTGGTATTCTGAGCATAGGAAACCTCAAAGCCCACCCCCACAGTGACACACTTCCTCCATCAAGGCCATACTTACTCTAACAAAGCCACACTTCCTAATAGTGCCACTGCCTATGAGATTATGGAAACCAATTACATTCAAACTACCACAATCACAATTTTGACAAAAGATATTTATTTTAATTTTTTGGAGGTCAGTCAATTTAGAGTCTGTAAGCACAGCAATTCTCAGATAAACAACTAGACACTCACTATGGGCCTCATAGAGTCTCCAACTTTGAGAACTGCTTGTATCCAACTTCTTGCCAACTTTTAAAGGAGCAACACAGACAAAATGTTACAGCATTACAGGCCCCTAGGGAATGTTAAGTACAAATTCTGATTATGCAAATTATTGGTGGGCAGCCACATAGAACCTAAAATACCCATGGCTTTAAATAGAAAAGAGAAGTCCAAGCAGTCACCTGGAGATCTCTGCTGACAGGAAGGGGCCTGTAGTTTAAACCTTTCCATTGGGAAAAGGAACGATTTATGTTAAAAAAAATAAAATAAAATTCAAATTATATAAACAACAGAATTTCTTCAACTGGAATTTATTACCCCAATCCCATCATCCCTCCATGCTCTCTATTACTCAAAGCCTGTGCACATTTGCCAAGCTAATTTTAATTTCCCAAAGTGGTCCTTTGCTGCTGCTGCTGTTGGAATGCATCCAGTTTAAGAAAAAGCCTCTAGAATTAGTGTGTGTCAATTAAGAAAAAATTAAATAAACAACTCATATTATCCTCAGATCTTTTCCACTGAGGAAAAATGACTTTTTAAATTAAATTCTTTTGAGAATTTCATACACGAGTATTGCATTCATATCATTTATACCCCTCCCTCTCCCCTGTCACCCCTCCCTACCCACCTTAAATTTATAAAATTAATGACCTTTACTTTCGTAATTATTATATATTTACATATACATACACATGTATAATATAAACATAAATTTATATTTACATATATACATACAATTGTATGTGTACATATACATGCATATAAGTCTGCATAACTATAACCTACTGAGTCCATTTATTGTTGACCTTATGTGTATTTGTTTAAGGCTTGGGGTTGGATAACCTGTTGGGGCTTATCCCTGGAGAAGAGTCTCCCTCCCTCCATTATTAATTGTCTGTAGCTCTTTACCTAGTGCAGCAGTTCTCAACATGTGGGTCACAACCCCTGGGGGTCACATATCAGATATCTTGTATATTAAATATTTACATTACAATCCACAAAAGTAGAAAAATCACAATTATGAAGTAGCAACAAAATAATGTTATGGTTGGAGATCACCACAAATGAGAAACTGTATTAAAGCAGTTAGGAAGATTGAGAAGCACTGTTCTAGTAGAGGTTGGTTAAATTCTCCATCCATTTTAGCATTTTCATAAAATGGACATCTTTTTATAAACCTAGAAAAATACCAGAATGGGTAAAAAGATCACTGGTTTCTACTGGATCTGAGTTTCTTTTCTTTTCTTTTTTTTTTTTTTTTAATGCATGCTAGCCATCTTCCTAATTGTAATATATTCAGTCTACAGTCATATGATGAACAAATTAATTCTTCTTAAACAAATATGTGCAGTCACAATGTCAGAATCGTTTCATTCCTATGCCTATATAACAACTGGTAAAAAGAATTTAACAAGAAAACATACTTAGGAGACCTTGCGTGTTAATTAATTTTGGTAAAAATAACCCCAAGGGGTGGGGGAGGTAGAAGCAACGGGATAACATAAATAGAGAAACAGGGCTTACACCGGGAAGGGGGAGGAAACTCAAACAGGAGAAGACACTAGATCTATTTTAAGGCTGCGGGGCTAGGAAGGGACAGGTATTTTAAATTTTAATTGGAGCATTTCAAATAACAATGAAATTAACTGCTTGAAAACTTGGGCAAACAACGAGGAGAATAATTCCAACTCTAAGCCATGAAAAAATTGAGATTCAAAGGCAAGTTGCAGGATAAGGCAGAACCTAGCATCTCTGTGAACAGGTTGCAATTTTAGGAGTTTCAGGTTTGCTACCAGTGATGAACTGATACAGCCCTACAGCTCGGTGCCTTAGTTACTTCTTCTGTGAAATGAGACCCACTAATATTTGTGCCATAGAAAGAGTGGTAAGAAAGTGAGAGTTTACAGGAAGTTCTTGACACACTGTGACCATTTGGCAAATTACAAAAACAATAGCCTAAGTCTTATGAGAAAGAGAAAAGTCCATATCATCAAGACAGGCTTGGGCAAGACTAAATAGAAATCCAGTTTGTTTGCTCTGTGTGTGTGTGTGTGTGTGTGTGTGTGTGTGTGTGTGTGTGTGTGTGTGCTTGAGACAGGATCACACTATGTAGTTCCCAATCCTCCAGCCTTGGTCTCCCAAGTGCCCCGGGAAAATGCATGTGCCACTACATCCTGCTCTGGGACCTTTGACATTTAATAGATTATAATGTAACTACATTTCTCTTTTTCCTCCAAACCTACCCTGCTCTTCTTCAAATTCATGGTTTCTTTTTTCAAATTGGTATTATATGCATACATGTACACACACTTATATTCCTTGGCACAACTTGCTCAATTCATATAATGTTACTTGTATGTACGCTTTCAGGGCTGAACATTTGGCCAACAAATTGGTGTGCTCTTCCCTGGGGAGAACTCGTCTCCCACTTTCCTCATTTACCTCTAGTTTTTTAAAAATATTTATTTTTATGTGAATTGGTGTTCTGCCTGCATGTATAACCGTGTAAGGGTGTCAGATATTAGAATTACAGACAGTTGTTAACTGCTGTGTGGATGCTGGGTATCGAACTCAGGTCCCCTGGGAGAACAGTCAGAACTCTTAAGCACTAAGCCATCTCTCCAGCCCCTGCCTCTAGTTTTATGTATAGATTTGATATCTTGTGGGCATTTCCCTGTCCAGTTTGGCATATATTGGTATCGTCCTTGTAAGAGGTCTGTTTCATAATTTGTGTTTAAGAACATTTTTTTACTTTCCCTTTCTTTTCTTTTCAGGCACACAAGAACCATTCTTTCTTTATATTTGGTCAAAAACTACTGAAAATTGCTTGACTATAAACTTGATTTTATATCATTCCAATTTATATCACTGGATATTAAGCTTGATTTTATATTATCCCATTGAAGAAGACCCTCCTGTATTTTAGTGCTTTGAGAAGGTGAATGCGGGTGACTTGCCATGTCTTCATGCTGGTGCAAATATGCTCTACTATATTACTTCACAGACTGTTACTCAGCCCAACACCAAGTACACTTGACCTTTGGAATCTCTGAGCTCTGCACATTCAGCTCTTTGTGAAATAAAACATAAGACAGAAAGAAGAGGCAGGTGTAATGGTGCATACATGTAATTCCATCACTGTGTGAGTTCAAGGAGGGGCCAGGGCTACACAGTGAGATTCTGCCTTAAGAACAAAAGCACACTCCCCCCAAAAAAGAAAGAGGGGAAGAACCCTGCTTTTCCACGGAGCCCAAGAAAACCATCTTTGAGTTTCACTGCTAAGCAATACAGCAAAACAACTATCTATGTTGTGTTCAAACTGTATTAATTATCATAACAGTCTACAAATGATATAAAGTATATGTAAAGGTAGGCACAGACTACATGAAAATACTTTGTTATTTTATAAAAATGACTTGAATGTCTTTGTGGTTAGAGTCTTAGTTATTTTTCTATTGCTGTGAAAGGGCACCACAACAAGAATACTTATGAAAAAATTGTTAAATTTGGGCTTACAGTTTTAGAGGGGTAGAGTCCTTGATGGTAAAGAATAGGTGTGGTGGCAGGGTGGATCGGAATTTACATCTTGATCCACAAGCACAAGGCAGACACACAGACACACACACTCTACTCATACACTGGGAACAATACTGGAAGTGGTGTGAGTCTTTTGAAAACCTGAAATCCCACCTCCATGACACACTTCCTCTAACATACCTTTTAATCCTTCCCAAACATTTCCATCAACGGGGGGGGGGGGGGAAGAGTATTCAGATGTATGAGCCTAACACTTCCATCTGTAGATATGTCATTGAAATGAAAACCCAACAAACTTGAATTAAAGTACACAATAAAGCAGATGAACTAACAGAAGACTACAGAATATGCCATGCGACAGACACAGAATACACATTCTCCTCGGTATCTTGGAACCACACATGAAATATGTCACATTCTAGGCTACAAATTTTATCAAGTGCAAAAAAATTAAAATGAACCATTTTACTTTACTACATAATAGAACAATAAAACTAGATATCAATAGCAAGAAAATATAGAAACTATACAAACATATGGAAACTGTATACTATACTCTTGAATAACCAGTGGTCCAATAAAAAAAAGTCAAGGAGAAAAATTCAAATTTCTAAAGTCAAAGAAAAATAATGACACAACTCACCAGAAATTCTAGGATACAGCTTAGGCAATTCTAAAGGAAAGTTTCTAGCTGTGAGTGCCTATATTAAGAAATCAGAAATATTGCAAATAAATAACCTAATGATGTACCACACAGCCATAAAAATGAGAATAATATAAACCCAAAAGCACAGGTGAAAAAAAACCCCTAAAGATCAGGACAGAAGAAAAGGAAAGAATTGATCACAGAAAAAACTGGTTATCTGATCACATAAGGCTGACAAACCCCAAGCCAAACTAAACAAAAGAAACAGCAAAACTACCTAAAAATATAATCATTAGGGAGTACTTTAAATTTTATATTTTCTCAAACTTGAAAATTAAGAAAATAAATTCCTAGATATATTATATTAAGACAAATCAAGTAATTTAAACATACATATGCATTACATATAACAATCAATGAGACTGATACAGTAATAAGATTCATCTGGGCTAGAACCAGACGGATTTCCTGCCAAATTTTATCAGACCTTAAAGAAATTTGAACACCAGTGCCTTTCAAAATGTTGCATAAAATAGAAAAGAACAATACCAGATTCATTTTACAGGGTCAACATTACACCAGTCTGAAACTGGATAAGGAAACACACACACACATACACACACACATACACACACACATACACACACACACATACACACATACACACACACATACACACACACATACACACACATACACACACACATACACACACACATACACACATACACATACACACACATACACACACACATACACACATACACATACACACACATACACACACATACACAATTTTCCTGATGAACATAAACACAAAAGTTCTCAGTAAAAGTCTAACAAACTGAATTAAAAAATACTTTAAGATCATACATCATGATCATCTTGGCTTCATTCAAGGTTGGTTCAACATATGCAAATCAGTAACTGTAGAACAATATATAAATATGCTTAAGGACAAAAATGTTATCATCTTTATCAATGCAGAATAAGCCTTCAATGAAGCTCAATATTTCTTCATGATAAAACATCCTGGAGAAAGAAGGAGCAGAAGGGACATGTCTCCATGTACTAAAGGTTCAATGTGACAAATTTACAGGGCACGTTGCTCTAAATAGGGAAAGAGTGAGAGTATTAGCTCTAAAATCTGGAAGATGACAGAGATGTTGCCTATATCTATCCTTTATATTATAGTCAAAGTAAATCTTAGCTAGAGAAATAAGACAGCAGAAAAATATGAATAATAAGGTGAGAAGTCAAAGTAACCTAATTTTTGAATGACCTCATTTATACCTAAAAGGCCCTAAAAATTCCATTAGAAAACTCTTAGGTGTATTGAATATTTCTAACAAAGGAGAGGCCTACAGACTACACACATAAAAAGCATGTGAATTCTCAGCAGAAGAATTACAAATGACTGAAAGGTACTTGAAAAAGTGCTCAACATCTTTAGCCATCAGAGAAATGCAAATCAAAACAACTTTGAGATACACCTGATACCTGTCAGATTGGCTAAGATAAAAGACACAGATGACAGCCTATGCTGGAGAGGTTGTGGAGCAAGGGGAACACTGCTTCATTGTTGGTGGGAGTGTAAGCTTGTTCAACCACTCTGGAATGCAGTATGGCGGTTTCTCAGAAAACTGGTAATCAATCTCCCCAAGGATCCAGCAATACCACTTCTGGGTGTATACCCTAAAGATGTACATTCGCACTCCAAAGGTATCAGCTCAACTATGTTCATAGCAGCATTGGTTGTAATAGCAAGAACCTGGAAACAACCAAGATGCCCCTCAACTGAAGAATGGATTAACAAACTGTGGTACATCTACACAATAGTACTACTCAGCAGTAAGAAAAAATGATATCCTAAAATTTGAAGGCAAATGGATGGATTTGGAGAATATCCTCCTGAGTGAGGTCTCACAAACCCAGAAAGATAAGCAGGGGGTGTATTCACTTATTAGTGGACTCTAAACAAAAAAGCAAAAAGCAAAGCATGTCCAAGCTGCAAACCACATCCACTGAACAGCTTGGGATCTGATACACCTTGGACTGGCACCTTGGATCCCACTCCCCCTAGAGGAACACCTGACTCAGTCTTGATGTTGGGGGGAGAAAACTGGATCTGCCAGGAGTGGATGCTGAACTAAGCCATATTGGGATCTTGGGACCTTGGGACCTCTTACCCTTACTGGGGAGGAGATGGGGAGATGTGGAAAAGAGAGTGTGACTGGAGGGAGTGGGAGGGAGAAGGGACCTTGAACAAGGTTACACATGGATAGAAAATGTGACTTTATTCATAATAATAAAAAAACATGCAAAAAAAGCAGTATCATTTCTACATACCAGTAAGAAAATTACCAAGAAAAAAAAATCAGGAAAAGATTCCATTCGTTATGCCTTAAGGAAAAAAAAATCCTACTTTTAAATCCTCAGGAAGCCCAGCAGTGGTGGTGCATTCCTTAATCCCAGCACTTGGGAGGCAGAGGCAGGTGGATTTCTGAGTTTGAGGTCATCCTGGTCTATAACGTGAACTCCAGGACAGCCAGGGCTATACAGAGAAACTTTGTCTTGAAAAACCAAAAATGAATAACTAACTAAATAAAGGAAGTGAAAACTACAAACCACAATATGATCTAGCTATAGCTATACCACTCACTCAAAGGCTCCTGTCAACACAGCACAGAGATATTCGCACATTGTTTTCATTGCCGTATTATTCACAATAGCTAAGAACTGGAACCAACACAGATGTCTATCCATACTTTAATGGATAAAGAAAATGTAACAGACATAAACAGTGGAATTGTTTGTAGCCATCAAGAAAGATGAAGTCAGGACATTTACAAGAAATGGGTAGAACAAGGAGATCAATGGGATAAAGTTAAGGACTCAGCAATAGACCCAAACAGTTACAGCTGCTCAACTGCATGTTTGTATTCATGTACGACTTCATGTGTACATGTTTGTGTGCTGGTGCACCTGTGTGTGGGGGGCATGCCTTCAGAGGCCAAATTATGATGTTCTGTGGGTGCCATCCATGGTTTTTGGCTTTGTCTTTTTGAGACAGGGTCTCCTTACTGCTGAGACCTGATAATTAGGTTAGTGGGGCTGGCCAGAGAAAATGCCACCATGCTCACTTTTTTTTTTTAATGTGTGTTCTGTGTATACAGTTTACATCATCATGCTCACAAGGCAAACAAGTCCCACAGATGCATTCGCCACTTTTTTTTTTTTAACAAGGCCAAAACATTCTCAGAAATAAAAACATTCTACAGTTCAAAGAATAAAATCATTATGTTGTGTGAAATAAGCTGGCCTCATAAAGACAAATGCAGTATACTTGGCTTCATATGGAGAGCCAAGATTAAAAAGTATGTGTGTATGTGTGTGTTGGTCAAGAAACTAGAAAAGAAATCCTGAGATAAGAGAGATCCTAAGGTGGGGACCGTAAGGGAACACGTGTGGGAAGATGAAAGAATGGTACTGCCTGAAGTAAGCAAGGCGTGGGACAATAGGGTGAGGACAGGAGGAACCAAGTCCAAGGAGGGGAGTGCATCTGAGGAAGAGCTGGTAGTCAGGAGACTGGGCTATCAGAACAATGAAATATGTGATTTATTTCATGGGGGCCTAGGGCAATGCCTGGCTTCCCTAACATTTGGTGGAGAATTTAGGAGAGGTACAAGGCATCTTTAAAACATCTTAGCTGTTAATATTATTCTTACGTAGTTCTGGCACAGACTGATTTATCTTCCTCGAAGACTCAAAAAAAAAAAATCCAGCTATTAACAAAGGAATTTCTGGCCCTGGGTAATGATGGCTGAGCATCTATCTCAACTGAGCATTTTATCCAACAGGGCTCTATGAATTTACCAGCCATACCACTAGGTTCACATAAATACATGATTACTTTATCATTTCTCCAATGATTTTTATTCTGCTTTTAAAGGCATTATTGTGTGTTATTAAAATAAAGAACTTGGAACCAGTTCTGATAAAATATAAAATCATTGTAAATTCAAACCTTCTGGATTGGTGATACATATACACATGGGAAATAGTTTAAAATATTGCAAGATAATCAGATAGACAGGGAAGAAAGTTAAGAAGCTCAGATGTTATTTTGGAACACTGTCTCAATGTTTTCTTAGTCATTTTTGGGGGGTGGGATTTGAAAATTCCAGTACTTTTACAATTCACCTAGAAGAGTTATGGCTCTTCGGAGGATGACTGAAATACTCACATTTACAGCTTCTTTCCACCAAGTTACATTTTGAAATACACCAAACAAGACAAATCATCAAATAGAATGCTTGCTTCATGTGCAACAGCCTTTTATAGATGGTACCAGTTATCAACATGGAGTTACTTTACTCTCAAATGTCTTATTTGAAGAGAAAGTTTTAAAATCCTGTGTTTATTCCTATGAAAGGAAAACTGTGCATCTTGAAATTCTGAATGCCTTTATTCAACATAAACCAATAGGTAGAGAAATTTCCCTGACAGGGATCGGAAGCATTGTCCCTGGTGCTCATAAATACTCCACTGTATTGTCTGAAATGGCTTATGTCAGTCCTGACTGTGGGCTCAGATTTACTGTACAGTTCATCAGCTTCTCAGCAGGATGGATAATGAATGTTTCATTTACATCGCTAATTGCCAAGCCATGGTTCCTACAACCTTTAACCCTTATGCTTTATCCCATTATCACCATATGTCAATATAATTGCATTTAACATTCTGAGTGATAAACTTTCTTTTACACAGAGAAATATTTTTCACAAAGAAACCATGCAAAGACTGTTGATGAAATGCAAGTCTGTCACAGGGAATGACAGGATATAACCAGAAGGATAGGTAGATATCCCAACTAAGGAAAGCCATCTTTGTACAAGAACTGATTTTTATGAGCAGGAAAACAGTGGCATAATATTAAGAATCAGTTTTTAATTTTTTTAGATTCAAGAAATGAATATAGATCCTCAAAGCAATTTAAGCCAACATTTAGGCCTATTTTATACATAAAAATACCTAAACTCAGCTACTGACAGCTATGTGATCCAGTTAAACTTACCACTCTTACTTGACACTCTACAAATAAATATATAATGAAGCAGCCTCTTTCCTTTTCTCCAACTTGGAATGGAACACATTTACAGACGCTAGAAAGTGTCACAAATCAAAACTGCTAAGCTCGGAGAAAAGGCTGGCAAATCATTTTCTTGTGGTGCCAGTGGCCGCTAATCTGAGAATTTGCCCAAAGCAGCCATCAACAGAAGCTGGAGGATGTCACACCTGGATCACAGCTGTTTCTCTCAGTAAGTGATTCTGCGCACCCAGTGATTGTTTTAGACTTTATACCTGGGAATTCTTAGTGAAATTATTTGTCTCCGTTATCCTATAGTCACTCTGTTAGCAAATCCTACTTGTTATAACTCAAACATGTATCTTGCGTTTGTCTATGGTCCCATTCTGCTCTGAGCCACTTCTCTGTGGTCTGAGGGCACAGTTCCTAATCTGTCTCCAGTTTTGTTCTTAAAGTTTCCCCATTGCTTACCTGTCACATCTTCCTTTCTTACAGTTGTCCATTGTGAAATCTAAAATGCTTCTGGCCAGTGAGGTTTTGCACAGCCTGATGACCCTACTTGCCACCTCTGTGGCCACCTCAGGCCCCCTCCCCCCTACATCCAGTACCTAACCTTTCATCTCCCTAAGATGGACATTTCTATATTAGCACTTTAACATTTTTATTTGGTTTAAGGCCTTTGCATTGAAATTCAGTATTTTGCTGGTTTTCTTAAAGAACTGTTTCCTGGCCCAGGGTATGGATGAAACAGGACGGAATGAACCACAAGACCTTGCCAGAGTTAAACTGGGCAACACTTGGCTTCATTGTGGAGTGAACTGTCTGATAACTACCATCCAAAGTTTTTTTTTAAATAAATATTTTTTTTTTATTTTATGTGATTTGGTGTTTTGCCTGCATGTATAATTGTGTAAGGGTGTCAGATCTTGGAATTACAGACATTTGTTAGCTGCCATGTGGATGCTGAGAATTGAACTCAGGTCCTCTGGAAGAACAGTCAATGCTCTTAATTGCTGAGCCATCTCTCTAGCCCCATCCGAAGCTTTTATACACACAGAAATTCATTTTTATTTCTGTACCCATTTCAAACACTTGAGGACAATATTCTGTTAATAATACCATCAGGAAAATTTCATTTTCAGCTGGAATAATTCTTCATTACATATAGATGTGGTTATTTTATTACAAATTCTATCTTTCAATCCAAAGATGGTGGAGTCTTTCTTTTCTCTCCTTTGTTTCATTCCAGCACATAGCTTACATCTTTCTTTGTCTTAAGGCTCTGAAGAACTTCACCTTTTTTATCTATGTACTGTTGTCATCATCAATCTCTCCCCATGTACCAAATAAACCTCCATATCTTGCCAGTTCCCAAACCTATTGCCACACGCCACTCTTTTTCCATTATACTGTATCTCATCCCCTAAGTCTATAATTACGGAAAGTTTTGAGCACACAGACTATCTTAGGTAGAATTTATGGCACATAGGGAATTACTAGCACATATTTAATGTGTGGTGGTTATGAAAGTTTGGATAATCATATGGGAATACAGAGAAAATACTTACAGGACACGTCTCTAAGCTCAAGGTATGAAGGGGAGGGAAGGAACCTTATGTTCCCACATATAAGATACTTCGATTGTCTCTCAATCCACTCCACAGTATCAAACAGTCTTCACAGAATCAACACCAGGCAAATCCCTGGAGACAACCTCCATCTATTTCTTGATGGAGGAAACTAAGAAAATCCTATTGGTCACTTATCTCAACCTTGAGATATCCTTGTCCTCTTAGGTTACTAGGGAAAATGAAATTAAGCAGTGTGTAGGGCCCCTTCTAGAAAGGAAGTATTTACAAAAGCTACTCTGGACTAGTTGTTAAGACCTATAGCTATGTGTGTGTGTGAGAGAGAAAGTGCATGCCAGAAAGTGTCTCTCTCCTTTTGATCTATTATTGCAGACTTTAAAACAAGCATGTTTTCAAATGATACTATGAGCTGCCAATGATGTATCACCCCCATATCTCATTATTCTCTGCTAAATGTGATAATAATGTGATCTGTTAACATGAAAAGTTTGGCTTCACAAAAGCAGCTGGAAATGGACAACCACAATATGCATAAATCTGACTCTCACCATCGGCTCCACACTGCTTGACACATATTGTTAGAAGCACCTCGCATTGGTAGGCTCTTGCAAGCAAAATACTTGCATTAGGTCTCAGCTGGGGTTGAGCATCAGGCAGTTTGGGAAATGTTCAATTCTCAGCAGAAGCCAGAATTTGAATCCTCATGTCTTTTAGGAATCATTTATGAGATCCACGAGGACTGAGGCAGCTCAGGTGCATCCACAGATATCTATGTGTGGTCCAATAAATAAGGTTATCTTTGAACTGATTTCACAGGGGAGGAAAAAAATCAAATCTGAATACCAGGATCCGAGACTCAAAGATCTGTGGGGTTGCTACTCACACAAATTAAAAGAAATCAAGCACAAAGAGGTGGAGGAATTGTCACTTCTGTCCGTATCAGACGTAATTAACAGTGGGGTGTAGCCTAGGCTTTTAAATGAATGAGGCCAGTGCTATAAGTTTAACTATTAAATGTGCCAGCCTCTGATCGGCTCAACTCTCTTAATTGACATGTATTAATTGGCTTCTAGCCTTTGCTTCTGTGTATGTCTTTGTCCTTCTCCCAAAATATTATCAATCGTCCTCTCTCCAACCTGTTGTTTTGTCTATTATCAACCAAAAGATATCAAGGACTTTCGAATCTTCTGTCCATCCTTACCACTTACTTGGGTGCCAGCCCACGCTTCCTGTCTCCACAAACAATACCAATTGACTATGTTGCCTTGGGTTAATTTTAGATGTTTAAAACTAGAAATACTCAATTCAAACTCATTATCTTCTATTTTTTTCCACCTCCTGGACCTGCTTCCTTTTCTTATTACATTAGGAACAGCACGATCCTCAGTGCAGTAATGCAAATTGAAGCCAGTGACTCCGTGTGGAGCCCCGCATACAAGGCTGCAGAGGCTGGATGACTGATGACTGTGTGCATGAGAGATTCTCTCCTGGGCTTTCAGGTTCCTAGGGATAAGACCCGAACTACTCCTTTGCTGTCCCCAGGGTCCTCTCTGTCTGCCTCACTACCAAGGAATCACAGAATTTATACTAGAGAATTCATTTTTAAAAGGTACACTTTAATTTGACCTAACAAATTTACCTTCTGAAAATCTATTTTTTCTCAATCATAATTCCATTTTATCCCTAGTGCTTTGGTATTCTACATCAAATTCACACCCTTTGGTTGCAGCCACAATGATTATTAGCCTTCCCATTTTACAGAAGAGACTGTTGAGGTTCACAGTGCTAGCATGTGTGTATGAAGAGACAGAATGCAACATCTAAACTTCTTACCCAGTGGCCTGCCCACTGTACCAGAATGTCATTCTCCTTTTAAATAAAAGATGTTACTCTGGAGGGCTCTAGTGTGGAAGTTTCCCTTTGTAAGTAGCACTCGGCACACAGAGAAACATTCAAACTACAAAAGATGACCACGATGTGCAGCTTTCCTAGATGCCTTCTACCTGGGGTGGACCTAGGTACAAGGTGGACTATTCTTGAATTGGATACTTCCAAGCATCTCCACGAGGTTTCCTCACTTGCACATGCCTGGGAAGCCTCAGTCCCAATCACCTAAGAAACCAATGAGTAACATCTGCTGCCTAGACCTTCCCTAGTCCTTCTTTCTATTCTCAAAGGCTGGATGTCCTAAATGATTGACAGTCAAGAACAGGTATCACAAATCTTCTATAATCTTCTTTCTGGTACCTAAGGCTTAAGACCCTGGTTCTCAGCATGAGGAAGTCAGACTCTCCGATAAACGGGCAACCCCTTCTGAACAGGGATCAAAAAGCAAAAGTATCGGGATGAGGCCACTTGTTTGTGAATTAAACCTTGAGAAGTTGCAACACTGATTTGCAGGCAGGATTTGAGGTGAGA
Source organism: Sigmodon hispidus (assembly GCA_004025045.1). Classification (NCBI taxonomy): domain Eukaryota; kingdom Metazoa; phylum Chordata; class Mammalia; order Rodentia; family Cricetidae; genus Sigmodon; species Sigmodon hispidus. The sequence continues at coordinate 7,989 of PVIH01001125.1, read as the reverse complement.
ATTAAGGAGCTCTTGTTCCAACAACTTGAGCTTGATTTTCCTCCATGAAGCACCTCACTAGTACCCTCCAAGCTGATTCTTCACATGGGGCAAGTCATTGTGTAGCTTCACCATAAGAGGGCTTCCTAAATGTACGGTCACCCAAGAGCAACGTGAAGAAGTGGCATTGAGTCTCAGTGATTGCCACACCAAGGCCAGGATCTTGTCTACTGAAATAGCGAGTTAATAATAGATTGACATGTAACCAGTCTACTACAAAGCAACATGGAGTTACTGACTATAGTGAGACCCCCTGACAATAGACACTCTTCAGCTCTGTGCCATACCAGAACATTTCCTCAGTGAACTTCATGTTCTCCCAGCTAGGAGCAAGACATGTTGAACTCTCTGGTTCTGTCTTCCTGGACACAGGTTTTGCTTTTGAGACCCTGAGCCATGCACAGGTATGTCTGAGACTTGTGGTCCCCCTGCCATTGCCTTCCATGTGCTGGGATTACAGGTGTACCCCACCTTTCCTGGGTTCCAGACAGAATTTGATGTTGTTGGTATTTATTATTACTGAACTAACCAGTGGCAAAGCTACTTCCTGCTGGAATACCAAGACAGCTGCGCTTAATTAAGTTAGATTCAGTATAAGAAAGCAAAGAAAAAAAGTTTGCAGCAGATCTTACATAATTAAAGCGGGGAAAGGCTGTTTTCCTGTATTCGTTCTATGTGGATGTGTGTTTGCCATAATTAAGCCTGCTGGGAAAGTGATGCCGTGTCTCCCAGATGGTGAATGTCAGACTGAGACAAAAAGAAATAATTTTTATTTCTGAATTAATTCTGTTCAGATGATTTGGAGTGTCATAACACTCAGTAAGCATTCAAGAGACCACTTGGTTAAAAGGAAATCGGGCTTCCGGTACAAGGGGAGATAACTAAAGGCCAACTTTTAAAAAGTCAAGAATAGCACATTTTGATACCATTTGTAGTTCAAGTTTAAGAAGTGTTCTTTTATGGAATATCACTTAACCTCACATATATGTGGAATATAATCAAACCTATGAAATCAAAAAGTAGAATGCTGGCTGTCAGAGCCAGGAAGCAGAGAAAGTGGGGAGGTATTGCTCCAGAGCATCAGTTTTCAGCTGCAAACAGAAAAGGTGCCATCCGTGGGCTACACACAGAAAAGGTGCCATCCGTGGGCTACACACAGAAAAGGTGCCATCCGTGGGCTACACACGGAGACAGCTACTTGCTACTATAGGGAACCTAGCTTCAAGTCAGACTCAGGATCATATGGCTTGTTCTATTTCCCTGTCAGTTCTCGTTTGTCTACAGGATTCATTGGGATCCCAGGTCAGACACTTGCTGACAGATTAGGAAATGACTCAACCTTGGCAAGCAGCCATATTTTTTTTCCTCTGCAAAATGGGTAGGAAAAAAATAGTCCCATCCTTGAAGACTAGACAGGCTTGCATGTGAAAGCCACAGTGAATACACCGGCTAGAAGTGACCAGCCCCTCATGCGTTTGGTCTCCTTACTTCTGGTTCCTCACCCTGTCCTTCACCTACTATGTAATTATAATGGATATTTGGAGTCAAGCGGTCATTGGGCAGTCACTGTTTCTTCCTAGCATGGGCTGAAATTCATACCCAAGGTTGAATTTTGCCCAACATGACTGAGAGAGGTCTGTTGACCGTGGTGGCTTTTGTGGCCATTGCAGATAAGTTAGTTCATTGTACTTTGGCTAGGGCCAAATGACAGCAAGACTTTACTGATATGATCTATAACTTCATCACTCACTTAAAATAATTTAAAATGATATACATAAAATATATATGTATATATATACACACAAAATAACATATTAAATATGCAATGATGCCTTAATACAATAAAAATTTGCTTTTGCTTGTCAAATGTATCATTTCAACTTTTGCTTTCAGTCTCAGTGAAACCACACAGCTGAACTCAGAAAGTGTGCAATAGAGTTGGAAGATTAGATCAACTGCTAGGTCACTTGGCCCACAGAATAGATTTTGGCCGGAGGAATGACTCAGAAAGGGAAGAAAGGCAGTTTAGATGCTGGAAAGACCTGAGAAAAGATGTTGACAGGACCTGAGGAAAGACAATGGCTGGAGAGGGGCTAAAAGGAAGGGGACACTGAAAACACCGAAGCTAGGGCTGAACATGGTGGAGCTATGTCCCCTCTCTAGAGAGGGCTGAAGAAGAGCTGACACCAGAGATCGCCATGCTCTCCATGGGGAAAAGGCAAAGGCAGCCTCCATTGGGGTGCTGAGGCAGGCCAACACTAATCATCACAGCAAACAGGGCGGCAGGATTGAGATGGCTGCAGAATGCTTCTCCACATGTCCAGAGAGAAGGGTTTGGGGGAGAAGACAGCTTGCCAGGACAACACTCTCATTATTCAGAATATGAGCAACACTCTCAGCAAAACTAATGCACTGTGGTTCAAACATACATTTTTATCCATTTCTTGGGAAGCTGAAGCCTCTAGTAAGTATACCAGCCATTTGCTTAGTTCTTTACTTTTTTTTTTAAGTGAGTGACTTAGTTATTTTTATTACAAACCCGTAAAATGTCTTTCTATGCTAAAGGCAGTATCACCAAATAAGTAGCAAATGTTTTCCCAACCATGTTCTCATTTTAGTCTTTAAAGCAAATGTTTCTTTTCTCACTTCTAGTGAGTGCTAGCAGCTAGGTACTAGCTTGGTGCTTTGTCTTAATACATTTTTTCTCTAGCCTCCCTGAAAAGTTACTGTTTCACGTTAGAGACAGAAAAACTGATGCTTAGTTTTTTTTTTGTTTCTTAAACTTTTGTTGTCCAAAGTTTAAGCGACCATACAAGGAGTTGCTAAGGTCCTCCACTCATCTACTGTGTGATGTGTGTAGGGAGGCATCTTACACATTCACCATGGGCAGGTAAGGCAGAGTGAAGCAAGCGCTTCTGACCATTGCTTTCTAGGCTACAAGGGGTTCCAAATGCATAAAATAATAAATAGATAATAAAAGATACTCTGAAATAACAAAAGAGTATACAGAGAACAACTAAGAATATAGACCGTATTGGATACAGTAATAAGCACGGCTGCTGTTTACCCAAGGGACACTATCTAACAAAATTATAATGAGCCCCAGAGGGAAGATGGGAGCTGTTAAATATTATCCTAGCAGGAAGATAATTGTGTTTTTACTGTATATTATCTGCTGAGGGTCCAGACAGCCATAGATAGCCTTCCACTGCCTGATGTGTGTACTTGTTTGTAGGTATTGGCACACCTGTACGCTGGTGTCTTTGTATACACATGAGTGTGGAGGCCAGAGGTCAACCTTGGGCATCTTTTTGTATCATTCTCCATCCTGGATTTTGAGTCATGGTCTCTTACTGGACTTGGGGCTCAGTGATTTAGCTAGGCTGGCTGGCCAGTGAACTTCAGGGATCCACCTGTTTCCTTCACCCCTGAAGGACTGAGGCTACAGATATGTATACACTGTTGATATATATTTAATAAAAATAGTCTCGAATATCAGAGAACAGAGTCACCCACAGCCAAGCTGTGAATGTCAGGAAGTGGTGACCCATAACTTTAATCTCATCACTCAGGAGGCAGAGATAAGTCTGCATCTCTGTGAGTTCAAGGCCTAACAGCCAGGGAATGGTAGCTCATGCCTCTAGTATTAGGAAAGTTGATCCAGGAATTGAAATATCCAGGCAGGGAAAGAAATGTAAGGAGGTGAAGTCCAGCCCTTTTCCTGCCTGTTCAGTCAGACTGAGGAATCGTGAAGACAGGACCTACCCTGTCCAACTTTAGGAGTTGGCTGGGTGAGATTTGGCTATGGTTTGGTCCCTGTCTCTCTAATATTTCAGCTTTCCCCCAATATCTGGCTCTGGGTTTTTATTATAATACCAAATAGAGTTCATGCAATAGTATACAGCCATCATGTCAAGCTGTCTTATGAAAATTTATTTCTTATAGATGAGATGTTGTAGTTCCAAGAAAATAATAAATGTGTATGTTTATATGGCAAATGGCAGAAGCAAGAGCTGGATGCCAGCTGTTGGACCATCTCACTCAGGAAACATCTGGAGGGAAATGTGGTGAAGAGCTCCAGACTGCAGCAAGAAAGCTTATTTTTCTCCTCCTGTGTAGCTGTGTGACCTTGAGCAAGCCACCCACCCTTCCTAAGCCTGGGACACTTGCTCTAAGAAATGCAGACACACTAACAACCGGCTGGGAACACAGCTCCTCTCTAGCATGTGTGAGGCCCTTGGTTTGATTCCCTGTAGCTCAGAGTGGTGACTCCACAGAGTAGCCACATGAAGCAAGTAGGACAACTGACATTATGCTTTGGGTCTCAACTTTTGGGCCAAGGTGTTACTATATTACCATGGCCAGCCAGGAACTCGCTAAAGGGTTCAGGTTGTTCTTGAGCTTGTGATCAAAATCAGCTTCTTTAGTAATGAGATTATGGGTGTGAATCACCACAGCTGGCTAAAAGCTGGATTTTGTTTACTCTTCATCTTTTAGTGTGCACAGGTGTTTTCTTGCATGTACATCTGTGCACTGTGCATGCACAGTGTTTGTGGAAGCCAGAAGAGAGTGTATTGAAGTTATAGACAGTTGTGACCTGCCATGTGGGTGCTGAGAATCAAACCCTGGTCTTAAAGAAGAGCAACCAGGGCTGTTAAAGGCTAAGATTTTGCTCCAGATCCTCTTCTGTTTTATAAGTGCTAGGAATTGAGCCCACAGCTCTGGACATGCTACACAAGCCCTTTGCCACTGAGCTAGAGTCGCAACCTGATGTTAAATTTGAAGCAATGTGCCCAGAACACACTCAGTATTTTCTATGTGTTAGCAATTATTACTATTATTTCTTAAATTATCAGTCTTGTGACCTATATCTACTAGAACAGTGTTTCTCAACCTTCCTAATGCTGTGACTTTTTAATATAGTTCCTCATGTTGTGGTGACCTGCAACCATAAAATCACTTTCCTTACTCTTTCATAACTGTAATTTTGCTACTGTTATGAATGGTAATGTAAATATCTGACATACAGGGGTGTGATATGTGACTCTTCATTAGAAGGTCATCAACTCCCCATAGGGGTCATGACCTACAGGTTGAGAACCATTGTGATAGAAACCAACACCATCTTTTGATGCTCTCTGCTTGCATGAAGATGGGCAGGAGAAGGTTCTAGTGTCCTGCTGCTTCAACATATGTTCAGCATGGAAAGGATGTTCTTTGAGTAGGAATGGGGCCTTCACTGAACTACATAAGGCCAGGTGGCTGGCCTCCAGCTGTCATATACTCAGAGGAGACTTGGCCAACCCAACCTCCAGAATAAATCTGCATAAACTGTTATTCTGCCTAGAATTGCATGTCAACACACAAGTGTCTAAAGAGTGTGACCGCTCTTTCTGGACAGTGACACCACCAATGACAGTGTACTTGAGAAACATCTTGGAGCTCGTAAGTCTTATCAAGGGAATCAAGGGACCAAGCGGGAGATGTGTCCCTGCTTACTTCTGCTTTCTCCAGTATCACTTTGTGGCTGCTCATCAGACACCCTGGCTCTGGAGGGAACCAAGAAACAAAGCCTTAGCTACAGCAAGTTCAAACCCGGCATGTCTAGTGTGTGCTTCAACCTAATTTTGAATTGACCATACCCTCTGTGGGAGTCAAATGTTCTGGAAGTCATGTGATTGTGTTTTCTTTGCCTCCTGGTTTCTTGTAAAAGTCTGAGGTGTGGGGTAGGAAAGAAGAAGCTGAAAAGACAAATGAAGAGCAGACACAAATACATAGAAATTATGTATGTATGTATGTATGTATGTATGTATGTATGTATTCATTGCAAAAATACAGAATTTTGCTAAAGACTATAAATATGCCACTTCCAATGAACCATGCATTTCATTTTCTAAAACTAAGAGCAGTTGGCATATACCTTCAATTTAAGGCCTCAGGTACCCATAAAATTCACATAAAACTTTTAATGAGAAGGCTGGAAATCATTTCATGTTGCATTATTTATGTTAACTTTCCACATTTCAGAACATTTCAAGGATAACACTGAAACAGGCAGATATTGGGATTTCAAATTAACTCAGACTCTGAATGAAGTATATCCTCACAAAAGATACATAGCCATAAGATTCTCCTAAGCAAAATGATTACAAAAGCCTGCTAGTTTTCCATCAGCAACCTAAGTGGAAATCCCAGCAACTGTAAAGTCCAAATAATGAGACAAGAGGCTATGGCCCAAAGTAAGAAGTGTCAGTGGCTGGTAAAACTGTAAAAACAACATTCTCTCATGACTAGGACCACTTCAACTCCACAACAGAAGCAAGAAATTGCAGGTATAACTGATAAAAGGAAAGAAAAAGACAGGAGTGGGGAAATTTGAGAACAGTTGAAAGACACATGGTATATAATCCCATACTTGGAGGGTAGAGGCAGAACGAGGTGGGTCAGCCTCACATACTCGGTGAGCATGAGACTAACAGAATTTTCTGAGACTCTGTCTCAAAAACAAACAAACGAACAACAAACAAAAAAGTGGGAGAAATAAGACACATACAGTCAAAATGGCAGCCAGCTGTCTGGGAGAGGGACTCACAGCCAGGACCTTCACTCAGCCTCCATTTACAGGGAACCTAACGTGTCCCAGATATTGTTCCAAGAACTGGGAGTTCAGTTAGAAAAGGCAATCAGGCAATATTCCTGCACTCAAATCAGGTCACACTATCTTGCAGATTGCAGTAAATCAAAGCAGGTGTTGTGGTATAAGCCCATAATGGTTCCTGCAGACAGAAAACTGATAAATATTATTGTTAAAATTTTTCCTCAAAGTCCGGGAAATTGAAAGTTATGTTTACTAAACTTCTGTCTTATTTGATCTCCTATTGCTGTTATAAAATACCAAGGCAACCTATAAAAGAGAAGTGTTTAGTTTGGGCTTGTGGTCTCAGAGTTAGAGTCCATGGTGGCAGAGTACAGGCATGGTGGCAGGGACGGAAGAGAGCTTACAGCTTGATCAGCAAGTAGGTGGCAGGGTGTTGGGAGCACAAAGGTCCTTGGGCTCCCAGATAACACTAGGGAAACCAGGACTGTTGAATGAGTAAGACTGTCTTTTTGAAGAAAAAATGTATAACCTGTTTTCTGCCTAGAATTCTGGGAATGGAAGTAGCTAATAGCCTAGATGATTCTTATGCTATCTGTAGTACCATGCCACACCACGCTCTTACAAACAGGACCGGAGGTGGCTGATAGTCTAGGTGACCTTTGTGTTACCTGTATGGCCAGGGGCTCCCCCAAGTTCCTATAGTAAGGACTGGAGATAGTTAATAGCCCTCTACATAATACAAAAGGCATCTCATAGACTGGTGGTCATATCATAATGCAAAAGGCATCTCATAGGCTGATGGCCATATCATAATACAAAAGGCATCTCATAGGCTGGTGGTCATATCATAATACAAAAGGCATCTCATAGGCTAGTGGCTATATTATAATACAAAAGGCATCTCATAGACTGGTGGTCATATCATAATACAAAAGGCATCTCATAGGCTGGTGGCCATATTATAATACAAAAGGCATCTCATAGGCTGGTGATTGTATCATAATACAAAAGGCATCTCATAGACTAGTGGCCATATCATAATACAAAAGGCATAGTCCAACTTCAAAAGTCCCCATAGTCTTTCAGTCTCAACACAATTTAAAAGTTCAAAATCTCTTCTGAGAATCAAAGCAACCTCTCTCTCTTTTTTTTTCTTCTTTATTTTGTATTTATCAAAAAAACAGTAAAAAGAATTTAAAAATGTGGAAGAGTTAACAATAACTATACAGAGGATAATAATCATAAGCATGGCTTATCAAGGGTGGAAATGCAAATAAGATTGCTACACATATATTTTCTTTGTGTTCAGCTTTCCCTCTGAATTTTTTTTTCCATCCCTGTATATCCTTATT